>OZ007599.1:150101121-150350128 GCA_963931845.1 Maratus michaelseni | reverse complement strand
AAAAAATTTCCATCTTCAAAAAGATTAAAGAGAGAGAGAGAGATATACTGCAGAAACCCCCTTCTCCAATGTCTCGAAATGAGAATCATTGTTTCCTATACATAGTAAAACAGAAAAAAAAAAAAAAAAAAAAAAAAAATCCGTGAATTTCGAAAATGAATTCGGTGTTTATCAATGTTCAATATTAGGAAAAATAATGATGAAGTCAGCTACAAGTGTGAAAATTGTCCATTTATCAAAAGGTTTAGGTTTATGATAGCGATTTATTAAATGTTATTTAATATTACGTTTGCAGTATGCATTAGGCTGAGACTTGGCGATAGATTGCAGAGGTCTGTATAACTTCTTGTGTGCGAACATCTCCATATTTAACATTGGTTTTTACACTGATATTATATAAATAACATTTTTTTTAAACACAATAAAAATTTACATTTACAAAAGATTTACAGATATGAAAGTTGATAGAGATGTAATATTAATTTTAAAAAAAAAATAATTGTAATAATATGCATCACAACTTTTACAGACTACTTTTCCCATATGGGAAATTGAATTGAATAATCAATTAACAATAAAACTTTATTCCTATTGGTTTCAAAGTATAGCAGTTACAATACAAAGATGACTTAAGTATTTTGAGATGGAAATTACAATGCTATCACATTAGCAGAAATGTATAGAAAAACCATAAAAACTACCTTTTTTAATATTTAACATAGTCCACAATATAAAAATTCATATGAAGTTGAAAAATGATCCAATACTTCTAAAAATCTGGCATATGTACTTAAAATGATTCTCATTATTAAATGGATATAAGTCATAATGATATCAATAAAAGAATAACTTGCTATAATTCGAAAAAAATTTATGTTCCTAGTTAGCGAAATAAATCACACAAATAAAAAAAAAATCGCAAAAAAATCGCATTAAATTTCTCTTTTCCCCCATTTCAATCGTTGATATCTTTAAATTAAAGTATTAGAATATAGAAAATAAAAACAACTTTAAAGGGTTAAAAAAAATACCCGTCATATGTATGCATGTTATTAAATTAATAAACTCAAATATTCGTCTAAAGCCTAACTGGCATTAAAAACTTCTGCATCTCTGCATCTTATTCAAATTTGTCTTCAATTTCACCCCCCCCCCCCCCACTATCGGGAGGACAATCGAAGAATCCGATGCTGACATCACGGTTACCATGGCAACCCCTTGTAACGCTATGCTGTCTTGATATGACGGTGGCGACATACCGGAAATAAAATATGAATTTTTTAGACGATTTTTGACAAAAGCGAATCTCTAAGCATCTTGGCGATAAGACCAGTTTTGACCATTGTCACTATCGCCAAGCTAACATCGCGCGTTGTTACCTTGTCTCAGTCGTGTAATCAGGGCCCGGCTTAGACTATCTAGGGCCCCGGGGAAAGCATCATTCTCGGGGCCCCCATTCTATCTATCCATAGAAACTGTTCATGAATATGATAAAGTGACTAGTACTAAATTTCATACCTGTTTTATGTATACATAAATTTCGTACCAGGTACTAATCACATCTGTACACAGTGTATTACAAGAAAGACGGTCATAACTTTAAGAAAAAGTATTAGTAAGAAAACTAGTAGGAAACTAGTATCAAATATGATGGATTGGTTGACAGGAGTATTTATTTACAAACTTTCCTTTGCTTATCTACGAATGTCATAGGATGTCTGAAAGAAAAATGTTCCCAATTGGTCCTCATTAATACTTTTGACTCCCTCGTGAAAATATCAATAATGAATTTCTTTTGAAAATAATGGACTGTTGTAATAAAATTTTAATAATTAGTTTTCTAATGATTTAATTTGGGTTTTTTTTCGCGCGTGAGGGAGGGGGGGGGGGGACCGAACCTTCCTAAATCTTTGAAAATGTGAGAATTTTGGTCAGTTTTGACCATTTTTAACCCTTTGTTTGGCACCCTCTTAATAAAATCCTAATTACTCCCATGAGGGGGGGAGGGGGAGGGGAAGCTGCCCCGTATGCCCCTGCATTAGTCAGGCTCTGTGTGCAATTAAACTTGTCCAGGTGACTGTCAAAAAGGTCTAGAATGAAAGTTTGCCATAGTTTAGAAAAAGAGTTATGTCTGAGTACAGTCTGAGCATGCGCTCTGTGCGCAGGGCCTGATTACAGCACAGTCCCACTAGGCCGCGGCCTTGGACCCACCGCAGACGGGACCCCAGAGTTTAGTAAAGTGATTTAGAATTAATTTTTGAAATATCCTAGAAAATTTTCATTTCAAGCTCGGATATCTAAGCACCAGATATCTCTATAAGTACTTAACTTGTATTTTCCCGCTCTCTGAAAACAGCTTAAATTATGTAGGCTGTAGACAAAATATTTGTATTAGAATTATCTTTTTAAAAATATTTAAGATGGAGATATATTTAAGGTATTATAGCATCAAACTGAAAAGAAAAATTTTAATTAACCTGAGTTTCATGAGCCTTTTTATCAAATGCAGAAATTTTGCGATTACTCTCGAACTCGAAATAACATTCCCAGCTACTATTTTAGTTTGAGAGGTTGGGGTGTGGGGATGGCTGAAAAGCTGCTGGCCTTGGGGCCCAGGCAAAGCTAACCCATTAGGCACCGCTTTATATAAGTCTTAACATATTTTGTTTATGGGACAGTTGTTTTTTCTTGATGAATACGAAATCTTTAAAGTACTTCTGAAAAAAAAAAAAAAAAAATCGAATATTTAGGAGAACCAACATGCTCCCAAAAAGGGAGTAATGGCGTCTAATGAGGGTAAATTTTTTCAGTGTTTTTACTTACCCCTCCGTGCATTTATAGTAATTATTTCTCAGTTCTTCAGATATAAAAGTGATAATATCATGTTGAAACTGATAGTTTGCGAAGAATTCATATAAATTGGACCAATATCTGCTTTTATAATAAAAATAAAAAATAAAATTATGGATTCCATAAGCATTTTTATCATCCACTTTTTTTTTTTATCATTACATCATTTTCTCCCTACTATTTTACATGTAAATGATTGAACATTTTTTATGCAGCATTGTGTTGCATTTTTTTTCGTTTTCTGAAATTGGTTTTGTAACTATTTTTTTTTTTTTTTTTTTGCATTTTTTTTTTCTGTATTCCTATTTGAAGATTCGTCTAAAATATCAAGTCTGCGTTTAATACTTTGTCTTTTTTTAAACACTAAATCAGATATTTCTTGATTTTCTGTTGATGTAGAATTTACGGAAAGTTCTACTCCACCAGATGTATCATGGGGTAAATTGTCGCATAAATTATTTTCTATTACATCTTCCTCATCTGTTACAATATTGCGATCAGTTGGCAAACAAACAATTTCCGAAACATCCGAAAAATCATCCAAATTTAAAGAAAAAAAATGTTCGATCATCTTCCATGTAAAATAATCAGAAGAAAAATGAAGCGATGGATAATGAAAATGTTCATGGAACTGGTAATTTAATTTTGTTTTTTTATTATAAATGTAGAAATTGGACTAATTTACATGAATTCTTCTTAAAATATCAGTTTCAGACTGATACTATCTCTTTCATAGCTAATAAACTGAAAAATAACTACCATAAACTCACGGAGGCATAACTTATGCTTTTGGTAATTGTGATTGATCTACTAAACATATTAATTCAGGATTGATGGTGTTTTATATAATACACAGTTATAAACATATTTTAACTAAAAAATATCATTTTTATTATAAAGTTATTAAAAAATATATATTTCTTTTTAATGCGGCCATAAAGCCATTTTTCGCCTTTTTAAAACGTTTTAAAAATAGAAAATTCAAATGAAACTTTAAAAATAAATTTCAAAAGTCACTTCATATATTCAAAATGCAAATAACATATGACCCTTTTAAAAATATATAAAATACTCATTTTATACAAAAAATCCTACGCCTAATCTGCGTTATCGGTCTCTGTCCAGGGGTCGCAGCGTTCTATAATTTTTATTTATTCGCCACCACTATTTTCAAATATAATCTTTGTTGTGGCTTTCTGTAGCACATGTTTAAAAAAAATCTTCCCCGAAGATAACTGTTTGGAAATAGTTGTAGGAACTATATAAAAATATAGGACGCTGCGAACCCTGGCTCTGTCTGTGCGTATATCGTCACTCTGATATAGAGGCACCCGGGTATAGATAAAGACCTTCTTACATTTTCCCTTACGAGATATAAATATGAAATTACTGTCGGTGCATACTCGATGCATATTTCTAAAATTGAAAGGATGAGAATGTTCTAAGGCGCTTGTTTTAAAGCACTGTTAGGCAAGGACGCACACTGAGGCGACACAAGCAACATGTCGCGCGTTTTAGGAAAAGAAACAGGTTTTTTGTATTTGTTTCAAGCTGTTTCTTCTCGTAAGACGCACGTCATGATGCTTGTGTGGCTTCAGTGTTCAGTGACACTCTCCTGACTTACTCATGAAGGTGCATACAGGTGAAGAGGCTCTTCATCTACTTAACCTGAAAATTTTCAATGATTTATTGCTCTAGTGCCCAATGCGCGCTGCACTGTTACATCTACAAATATATATATATATATAAAATAAAAATTGCATATATTTTTTTATTATTTAGATGCTAAATAACTGCAATAAATTGAAAAAAAAATGAAATTTGCTCTGGTAGATATTATTTGGAAAATGATGGCGGTGGTGGTATTTGTTACGGCCGATGCATAGGCCGGAGAAATCGGTGGTTAAACAATTACCGTATGCAAAGTATTCTGTTACTTCGGGAGAAAACTCACGGAAATGGTAGTAGACGTTAAGATAAACAAATTTTCCAATGGAATCTATAATCGCAATCCACTTGTTATGTCAAAAATACAGGGAGACTTACTCTAAAACTGAACCCGGATCTTTATCCTATTCTTAACAGTGATAAAGATATTGCAGCGAACTTTTCAACAGACTTACCTTGATTTGACCGAAATGTGATAACATCATAACAAGTACTGGAAGTGGACACCAACCATGTACAAAATACACTGCACAGGATATCCCATAATTAAAAATAGGGCTTACAGTACGTAGGTATCAATGACTGAATTACGGTGCTCTTCCATTAGATCTTCCAATGTCTTCCTATTGTTTATAAAACATGGTAAGTCTGTTGAAAAATTCGCTGGTTATGAACGAGGATCCAGGTTCAGTTTTGGAGTGAGTCGGCCTGTTTTATTAGTGATATATGAATTACGGTGCTCTTCCATTACATCTTCCAATGTCTTGCTATTGTTTATGAAACATGGTAAGTCTGTTGAAAAATTCGCTGGTTATGAACGAAGATCCAGGTTCAGTTTTGGAGTGAGTCGGCCTGTTTTATTATTGATATATGAATTAAGGTGCTCTTCCGTTACATCTTCTAATGCCTTCCTATTGTAGATGAAACATGGTAAGTCTGTTAAAAAATTCGCTGGTTATGAACGAAGATCCAGGTTAAGTTTTGGAGTGAGTCGACCTGTATTTTTGACATAACAAGTGGATTGCGATCATGGGTTTCATTAGAAAATTTTTTTATTTTGATGTACACTATCATCCCCCTGAATTTGTCGCCGGAATAACAGACCATCCTGTATAAATGGAAAATGTAATAAAATAGATCTTCCAATGGAAATTGCATTGAAAATATTATTCAAAAGCTAATGAAGCATCCCTCTTGGTTTTTCAGAAGGAAAAAATCGAGTTTTACTTACAAAACGTATTGTCATGTTCTCCGGGAAGAATTACGTGACTTTTCAGCCTGTATAACATTTTCTTTCTGAAATCCGCGTAATCAACATCAAATAGGAAAAATCTCTCTCCTGACTTTCCGAAGTCTTGAAGTGAGTTGAGATGTTGTTTTATCAGAGGAAGTTTCGGAAAATGAACAAACAGCATACATTCTCCTACTCCTCCATTCGCAAACAATAGGGATGAATTACATTAGTGGCTACCCGGCGATATCGGAATCAAAGTTTATCAGCATCTCTGACCTTTCTCTTTTAAAAGAAAGCCATTTCTGTGCCTCGTTCGGTCATCCAACCCCTACTGGTTTTTCGTAAGCCTGTATTTGGGCAAAGGTAAATTGTGGACTACTAATCTTTATTTCTCTTCTCAAAGATTTCTCTATTCTGTTCCCAGAATAAAAACTGTTTCCGGGCCGATAAGCCACTCATAGAAATTACATATTCGGAAATTATAAACTGTTACCCTCAAAACTCCTGTGCATGTCTGAAAGTTTGCACATTCTTTGAAAAGTTGTTGCCAGTGTTGAATTCAGGGGGTGGCCCGGGGGGACATTCCCCCCCCCCCGGAGCATTGAAATGCCCTCCACCCGGAATATTTGAAATGTTATGCTTTTAATGGTTAAAAAGTGCAATCCCCCCCGAAACTTTACAATGCCCCCCCCCTCCCGGAGCCTCAGAAATCCCTCCCGGAAAAAAGTGTCGGAATTCAACACTGGTTGTTGTACAAGCAGAACTGTCGTAAGGGCAGTGTTGAAAATTTAATGGATATTTTTAATTCAGAAATTTACCACTATTTCCGAATAGTAACATTATCCTTATTCTATTACAGATTAAATGAGACGAATATTACTATTCGGAAATAGTGGTATATTTTTCAATAAAAATATCCGCTAAATTGTCAACACTAAGGAAAATGAGCAAAGTCGACCAAAAATACGAATTTTTGTTTTTTGTTTTAAAATTTCTGGCTAAACTTTTTAAAATTATCAGTATATTACCACTCACTTGGCAGAAAGTGTGATTTTGTATTTCTTAAAAGTAAGTAATAAAAATAACATAAGGTAAAGGTTGGAGAGTCTGCGCGCAATTCAAAAGAATAACAATAAAAAATCTAAATAATAATTTTTTGCTAAACTATCCATCAATAATTTTTACTTCATTTGTTTTTTATGCATTTCCATTGCTATTTTGTTGTTATGTTGTAATTTAATAGAACAGTTGTAAGAAAACCAATAAAGTTATTTTGCGCAATATGTCCTTGCAGGGTTGGTATGATTGTGCACATGGGTAGGAGAGATTGTTACTAATAATAACTATACAATTAACTTGTTAACTATAATAATTACACTTAAATGACATTGTTGTAAGGTTTTTGTGAACAAATATTATTGTATTAAGAGTGAATATTTCAACATAATTTTTAAAGATCAGAAAAAGGAAATAATTTTAAAAACGATTAAAAAATTTTAATTAAAGGGGGGAAAAATAAAGAATAAAAAAAGCAAGTCCAGATAAGATTACAAAATAACATTAAGTTACTTGAAAACACGTTTAACTTAAAATTAGTCCATTTTCATTTTTCATTTTTTTAATGCAAATTTACCAATAAGCTGCGTAATCTCGCCTAGCATGAAAACTAATGGGAAGAATGCGCCATCTCTCCTAAGTAGCAGATGCGCAAACTCTCCAATTTTGGTAGGAAAGATTGCGCGGCCTTTTATTTAAATATGGCCCCTACTAAAACGAACCATTGATGTTCATATTGTTAGTCTACATTAGTAGCTTATGAGAAATCGTTTAAGTTAAAAATATTTTGTACTACTGACAGTGTATAGATATTTTGTTGAATAGCTATGAAAATTCAAGCACTTAATTTGGGAAAACAAAACAAAATAGCGATGCTTTATCTTAGACGCTCAAAGCAATCAACGTGCATTTTCAAGTAGACACCCCACTACTTCTGTTGTACAACTACCTAGAGTCGCTGCGCGCTCACTCTACTCCTTCCCCTCGAACCTCTATGTGCGCAATCTCTCCGACCGCGCCATCTCTCCTGGCTTTACCTTATAATAATTTCTAATGTATTTTTTAAAAAGGAACTTTCCACGGTCTATCGACCAAAAATACGAATAAAAAGTAGAAAAATTATGATTAATTTTTAAATACATTTCTTTTACGTAATAAAATAAAAAAATTGAGGGTTTTTTTTTTTTTTTTTTGGTTTAACAAAATTGTAACGCATGGAACATTTTATTAAAAAAGAAAATAAAAACTAATTAACAGATTTAAATTATCCAGTTAATTGATTTTTTTTTTCAGTATTGAATTCTATAGCACAGAAGACTACTTTGATGAATTTCTTGTTGTAATAACATTAATAGTCCTAGTACCAAATACAGAAGAATAGTTACAGCTTAGCTTTCTTCTAATTTAATGATGTAAAAATTCAGTGATTTTGCTATTTGCTATTTATCCACTTTACCCTTATTTTCATCGAAAAGTCAAAGTGGTATATTTTTCCAGCCCGTGCCGATTATTCACCTGAAGAAAGTGCCTCATTGACAGGTTGCGTACGATTCAACCACAATTTTATAACAGAATTTTATGTCATATTTAATTAATAACAGAAAAATATTACAAATTCTACGATTAAAGTAGGTAATTAAAAATTCTATAATTATATATTAAATTGAACTTTTCTAATAAAAAATAATGGTGCCAGACGCCTTGGAAATTCTAAGGAATGTTCGCACTTTGCAACCACCAAACCCTTACCCAGACCCTGATAGTTTATCTTATTTTTATTTTTGTCATTATTATGCTCAGATAAAATTAGAAATTTTCACTAATACTTTCACAAAAATCTAATAATAATTCTCAAAACATTTTTTCTAACTTTTTCGTAATGCGATAGTTGAAGACATGACATTATAGATTATGTAATTAACACAACTACTTTCTGGGGAATGAAAACGAGAATAATAAACTGACGCTGTTTATAAAAATATTTTATAATCCTGAGACTTCTTTCAACTAAGTTCAGGTATTTATTTTTTTTTAACAATCGATAAAATGTCACAGTTGCAGCTTTTTATCAGAAACTGAAAAATGTATTGTAATTTTTAAGCGAAAATCAAACAGTTCATTGACAAAATAAAATTCTGGAAAAAGGTACAAGAGCCATTCAATTAGTCACCAGAAAAATTGTATAAAAAAATCTAAATATAAAATAATCTAACTTTATATAAAAAGAAAATTTTATCATATATTCTAATACGAGCAAATCTTGTGTGTGGTTATATATATAAATATATATATATATGCAAATTTTATCTTGAAAACGACTCTAACGATTTTGACGAAATTTTGTATCCTACCAGTTTGGGGCACCAGAAAACCATTGGGCTAGGTCACATGGTCGAGAAAATTCGATTAGTGGGTCATTTTGGGTCATTTTGGGTCATGGTCTTAGCTAATTGTATCTAAAAAACGGTTCAAACGATTTTGACGAAATTTTGTATCCGACCATTTTCGAGCACGAGAAGACTATTGGGCTGGGTCACATGTTCGAAAACTTTCAATTAATGGGTCATTTTTGGGTCAACGCGGGTCAAATTCATTTTATCTAAAAAACGGCTCTAACGATTTTGATTAAATTTTGTGTCCTACGAGTTTGGAGCACGATAAAATCATTGGGCTAGGTCACATGTCCGACAAAATTCGATTAGTGGGTCATTTCTGGGTCATTGTGGGTCAAGATCTAAAAAGCGGCTCAATTTACACAAAATTTTGCATCCAATGGTTTCGGGCACGAGAAGACTGTTGGGCTAGGTTACATGTTCGAAAAAATTCAATTAGCGGGTCATTTTGGGTCATGGTCAAGCTAATTGTATCTAAAAAACGGTTCTAACGATTTTGACGAAATTTAGTATCCGACTATTTTCGGGCACGAGAAGACTATTGGGATGGGTCACATGTTCGAGAACTTTCGATTAGTGGGTCATTTTTGGGTCAAATCGGGTCAAATTAATTTTATCTAAAAAACGGCTCTAACGCTTTTGATTAAATTTTGTATCCTACGAGTTTCGGGCATGCGAAAATCATTGGGCTAGGTCACATGTTCGAGAAAATTCGATTAGTGGGTCATTTCTGGGTCATTGTGGGTCAAGATCTAAAAAGCGGCTCAATTTACACTAAATTTTGCATCCAACGGTTTTCGAGCACGAGAAAACTGTTGGGCTAGGTCACATGTTCGAGAAAATTCAATTAGTGGGTCATTTTGGTCATGGGTCATTATGGGTCAAGCTATTTTATCTTAAAACGTTCAGAGGATTTGAAATAAATTTAGCCTACAGGTTTAGGGAACAAGAAGACTATTAGGCTAGGTCACATGCTCGAAAAATTTCGATTAGTGGGTCATTTTGGTCATGGGTCATTATGGGTCAAACTATTTTTTCTTAAAAAACAGCTCAGACTATTTACACTAAATTTTGCATCCTATGGTTTTCGGGCACGAGAAGACTGTTGGGCTATGTCACATGTTCGAGAAAATTCAATTAGTGGGTCATTTTGGTCACGGGTCATGATATTTGAACTCAAATTTAACTTTCACCGAGCACAGCTCGGTCTTCCCTGCTCGTGTAAAGTTAATTTACATTTTTATAGAACTATTCCCAGTTTTCGAAGATTTTCTTTCCTTTGGATGCAAAAGACTACAAAAGATGGTCTCCTTAGATAATCGACAAGTTAAATTTATCTATATCTCGAAAATTAATTATAAGAATAAGCTGTAAATTCACATAGCCGTGTTTTTATTGATGATTATTCTTTTTAGGTAAACATTAATGTAGGTCATAATTCACATATTTTTAAATATTATTGTATTAATAACTAGCGGCCCTCCCTCGCTTTGCTTCGGGTTAACCTTGAAAACCTTCTTCTCTTTGTGTTTTCTGTAGACCTTTTTAATGTGTACAATAATTAGTACATTATTTTGATAAATCTTGTAGGGTTCAGCCTGCGTTTGCAATGTATAAGCGGAAAAAATGAAATTATTTACGACATCACATTAAAAACCTCAAAAATAACAGTATTCCTCCACTATTTAATGGATATACATATAAACCTTCCTCTTGAATCACTCTATCTATTAAAAAAAACCGCATCAAAATCCGTTGCGTAGTTTTAAAGATTTAAGCGTACATAGGGATATAGGGACAGAAAAAGCGACTTTGTTTTATACTATGTAGTGATTTATCTGAAATTACAAAGCAAAACATATGGTTATTATACATATAAACCTTCCTCTTGAATCACTCTATCTATTAAAAAAAATCCCTGACGGCTCGGCCTACAGGCACAGGTAGATTTCGAAGACGCAGACCGTGGGGCGCCTGTTTGTCGGGAATTGCGGAAGAAATGACCTTTTTACGATGATGCGGCAGTTGGAACCGCCTACTTCGAAATCTAACTTGTTTGCAGGCGGAATCGGCAGGAATTTTTTTTTTTTTTTTTTTTTGCTATAACGGTTGGTCCTATAAAAAACTTGTAAATATAAAAGTTTTAAATAATATTAAGAGGATTAATAATAAATTTAAGCGGATTTGAAATCTTGAGAATTGGCGAAGTTATGAATTTTTTTCTTCTAAACCCCCCTCCCCCCCCCTTTAAGGCAATTTTTAATTATATCAAAAATCTGTCATACATAAATTTTCGGCCCTTCTCCTAGAAGTAATAATAACTTCAAACGGATTCGATACGTATCATAAGTAAGAAATTATGGGTTTTTTTCTGTTTTCACAAAAAGCCCCCCCCCATCCCCCCCCCCCATTGGTTCGATTTTGTCCATTAACGAACTTGACCGAGATTTTATGCCCCTTGATTTTATGTATCAGTTTCGAAAAGATGCGGGAGTTGGAACCGCCTATTTCGAAAAATAACTTGTTTGCAGGCGGAGCCGGCAGGGATTTTTTTTGTTTTTAATTTTTTTTTGCTATAACGGTTGGTCCTATAAAAAACTTGTCAATATAAAAGTTTTAGATAATATTAAGAGGATTAATAATAAATTTCCGCGAATTTGATATCTTGTGAATTGACGAAGGTATGATTTTTTTTCTCTTAACCCCCCCCCTTTTTTTCCTTCCCTTGGGGCCATTTTTAATTATATCAAAAATCTGCCATACATACATTTTCGACCCTTCTCCTAGAAGTAATAATAATTTTAAAAGGATTCGATACGCATCATAATTAAGAAATTATGGGGTTTTTTCTGTTTTCACAAAAAGCCCTCCCACCCTCCCCCCCTTGGTTCGATTTTGCCCATTAACGAACTTGACCGAGATTTTATGCCCCTTGATTTTACGTATCAGTTTGTAAAAGATTAATGCAGAATTTTTCCAGTTATCGTGGTCAGAAAAAAGTGACATAGATAGATAGATAGATAGATAGATAGATAGATAGATAGATAACTGGGGGTGGTTTTGGGTTCTGGGAGTCATGATCGGCGTAGATCTGCAAAAATTTTTCAAAATTTCCAACTTAGGTGAGAATGTAATAGGTAGTATTTCGTACGAAATCTACCTAAAAACCGCATCAAAATCCGTTGCGTAGTTTTAAAGATTTAAGCGTACATAGGGATATAGGGACAGAAAAAGCGACTTTGTTTTATACTATGTAGTGATAAGTTTAATATTTAAAAAAAAAATGCCTAGATTACTTTGGGATTAATTCATTGCATTTTATTAAAAATAAACATTCAAATAGGATGATTTATTTATTTATTTTTATTTTATTTATTTATGTTTGGGGGGGAGGGAGGGGGATAAAATAAATTAGAGATTGTCATATGGATTTAACATCAGCGTAATTGAAGTTTTGACTTGTTCTAACGAAATGAAGATTTAAGAAAGTTTGGCTAATTTGATCCAATAAACTCAAATATAGTGTCAAAAGTGTGTGTTACAATTTTAAAAAACAAAGTTGGTACAATTTATATTAGAATATTCAACGAAATAACATATATTTACAATGAATTATTCTTATGAAAATCCTCTGACGAATCCATGAGATATTTATAGTTTTTCATATTTGCATTTTCATTTTATTGTGTTTAATTTTTACGCTATATTTTCCTTTGATTTCACACGTGTCATTTAATTTTAATTTATATAACCTTATGCTATGTAATGCATGTGAAGTAAAAGCAATGCTTTTTGGTAACATGTAAGATGCATCGATATCAAAAATAACTTTTTTTTTTGCGGCCAAACGTTAAAGTATTAAAAATTAATGTGATAAAATTTGTGTTATGCTGGCATTTTGACTGTGCATGTACACTCTAAATTTCACTGAAATAACTTTACTGAAAAATGTGATTAAAATTCGTGGTGGTATTACAGCAATTCCCCTACGGTATAGCTTAACCCTTTAGCGGGCGGTGTCCACAAAAAAGGACACCTAATTTTAATTCCAAATCTGACAAACGGCACCAAGAACATTTAATATTTTTTTTCCCTTTCATAAAGTACGGGAAAATAAGCAAGTTTTTA
This sequence comes from Maratus michaelseni, assembly GCA_963931845.1. NCBI lineage: Eukaryota > Metazoa > Arthropoda > Arachnida > Araneae > Salticidae > Maratus > Maratus michaelseni. Next base: position 150,336,799 of record OZ007599.1, on the reverse strand, counting down.
TTTACAAATGAATTCTTTTGTAAATTCTGGTGCCAGTCCATAATTTCATCATTTTAAAAACAGACTTACTCCGCGCCGGAAAGGGTTAAGGCTGTTGGTAAGCAGGGCTTGGTAAGTGAGATCTCAAATTCCCTCGCTAATGTTAAACCTATGGGCGTGTAATACATTTGTATTTGCAAAATATCTCTTCAGGAAATTAATATTTTCAACTTCTTTTTTCTGTGTACTGTTCTTAAAGAACCTCTCTCTATTTTTTTAACACTTTCCAACACAGTTAAAAAGTGTTTATGAACTCAGTTTGTCTATCTGTCCGTGCTCTAACTCGCGTAAATATATTCGGATTGTCATGCAATTGATATGTGTTATTGAGGCTTACTATGTCATGTTCGGTATTGAAAATGGAGTGTGTAGCACTTACAGTTATTTTTTTTTTTTTTACATGGACACTCAAAAGAATTCTGTTACATTATGGTCTATGGGGGAAAATCATTTGCGGTTTATTTTAACGATGTTACACTATTTCAAACATATTGAAATTGATATATATCAGTTAGGTGCACTACAAGAGGCTTACTATAGAATATGATGTGCATAGCATTACAGGGACACTCAAAAGCATTAAATGTCTGTGGGAAAAATCGTTTGCGATTTATTTTAATAATGTTTCACTATTTCAATCATATTGAAATTGTAGTACTTATAGTTTTTTTTACAGGGATTCTCCAAAGAATTCCGTTACATTACGGTCTATGGAGAAAAAAACATTTGCGGTTTATTTTAATCATGTTACACACTTTCAAACATATTGAAATTGGTATATATCACTGAGGTGCTCTGTAAAAGGCTTACTATAGAATATGGTGTGCCATAGCACTTATAGTTCCTGTACAGGGGCACTGAAAAGAATTCCGTAACATTACGGTCTTATGGAGAAAAAATCGTTTTCGGTATATTTAATGGTTCACTATTTAAAACACTGAAATTAGTATATATCACTAAGGTGCATTACAAGAGTCTTATTATAGAATATTGTGTGTATAGCATTGATCGTTCATTTACAGGGACACACAAAAGAAATCGGTACTGTGTCTGTTAACAATAATTGCTGGAAGTGCGTTTTCAGTTGCTGAAAACGGCTTTAAATGTGACTTATTTCTTTGTATTACTTCGTGTGTATAAATTCTATAGATCATATACAGAGCAGCACAAAAGTTTTCGAGTACATTTCCGTTTATTGATGTAAATTAAAGAAGAAGAATTTTAAACTCTGTTACGCGTTTCCTAACTGAACTAAAATTTAGCATTCTGTATATACATACATATCTATAGATCATTTACAGGGCTGGACAAAAGAACTGGGATATTTTCCCGAATATTGTTGGTAATTCCTGAAATTGCGTTTTAAAATATGTTATGCGTTTTTCAAATTGTTTACTTAAATAATAATTAGTAAATTGTTTTCTCAGTTATTATATCATCAAAATTTGAATTTTTGGAATTTGTGTTTCAGTACTACTTTTCTAATCTCATGGTGGTATTTGATTTGTGTTTATTCTATGATTATTCCATTTGTCATTATCGCATTTATTAATTGTTTATCGTTCAATAAGTGAGGTGTTAGTATTGCTTTGTATTTATTGTCTTCTCTCAACTTTAATAATTATCTTATAAGGCTTTGCCGCATAGTAAACAAACTTGCTGGGTGGGGCTAGTTGAACTTAAGCCGAAAGGTAGGCCTCCCCTTCCGGTTTGACCTTGACTTTGTTTACTTAAATATCATCTTTCATCTTATTAATCGGTAAAGATTTGTAAAATTATTTTTGAATTGTTGGAAGGTGTTACATAATCTATGCTTGACACATGATTTTTCGTTCTTGTTTCTTAGTTCTCAAATATATACTTAATTTATAATTTTATGTTACTTTGCGAAACTGAGTGCGATTTTAACGCATCACATAAAATTGATTATATATTTTAAAAATATTTTGACAGCTAATAATAATAATAATAATAAACCGAGAGATTCTTTAAGAGCAATACACACAAAAAAATAAGTTACAAATTTTAATATCCTGAAGAGATATTTTAAAAACACGAATGCATTACACGCAGTAGGTTAAACATTAGCAACAGGAATTTGAGATCTCACGTACTACTGTCTTAATAACATACTAGCTGACCCCCGCCCGGCGTTGCCCGGGCCCGTGATAATAATAATAATAATAATAATAATAAATAAATAAATAATCAAGTTTTTATTATTTTATATCTTTAACCCGATTTTGTATGAAATTATATTTTAAGAAGAAAAATTCGCGAAAAAATATTGATACTTAGTGATAAAAGCACTCATTTTCTTGTTTTTTTTTTTTACGCAGTGTCGTTTCATAGTTTTAAAATAAAAAGTTATTTTTGTCCGAACTCTAAAATCTTTATGGGTGATAAATAAAACGGTTTTACAGCCCGTGTACAAATTTCGGGAAAAAATATTGTTATCCAATTGTAAAAGAGATGTTTTCTTTTCGCTTTTTTGTTTGTTTGTTTTCGCGTCGGCTCCTTTAACAAAGCAATAAAAAAATAGTCCTCATCTTCCGAACTCTTTGACATTTCAATCGGTTATAAATACAACCATCTCCAAGCTCTCTTTAAAATTTTGCGAAAAATATGCATATTTAGTAGTGAAAACATGAGTTCTTTAAAAAAAAAAAAAAAAAAAAAAAAGCTGTAGCTTTCAACCTCAGAGCAAAAATATATTTCCATCCGTTTTCAATCAACCCTTTTCAATCCCCCTAGGCTAAACAGGTTAATCAATCAGTCTTATCGTTTCTGAGGGGAGAATCCTTTCAAAAAAATTGGCGCATGCGTAAAGAGGCGATATTCGTGTGAAATTTTGACAAAATACGCTTTCTGTTTTAAATATATAGATTATGTTTCAAACAGGGTGTCCAAAAATGATAGATACGCGCATTAACTTTTTTTTTCGTTTTGGAGATAATAGGCACTGTGAATTTTAAGTGTTCAAAATAAGGTAGAGAGTAAGGTTATGTTAATGAAATACTTAGTTAAAAAAAGTTGCACTTTTAAAATTTTTATGACCCCTCCAGACAAAATTGGTCAATTAGCGAAATTTTCATTACAACATTTATTTTTTATTTCAAAGATCATTACAAAAAACTTCATGTTTGTATCTTTAAAATTCAAGACGTTACGTTTAGTTAAGGTGGTTCTCAAATGACCTGCTCAATAAAGCGAAACTTTCTGACACATTTGCTGACTCATTGTTAAGCGTAAAGGCAAAAAATCGGCAAGCCTGACTAATGGACGCGATTTCGAATCGAAATGAGTTTTCCACTTTTTGATAAATAGATTATAAGCGAGTTATAAGCGATTCGGGTCATGTGACGACACGTTTTTCTCGCGCTTCTCAGATTGCGGCGTCGGTAATTCGGTTCAAAACGCCGACTTTGACAGTATTTTCTGAAAGATCTTCTGCCTTTACCAAAAAATGGAAAACGTCTTTCGATTACAAAGTTTCTGAATAAGAATACCTGCCAATTTCATGCGTTTCCGAACAAAAATTAATTAAAAAGTATGCCATAAAGTATATAGTTTGGATTTGATAACAACCTTAACAATTGAAAATTTACATGTGGCCATATATGAATTTGTAAATATGTGAGTTATTGCAAGGAAAAGAAAACACGGGTGATAATAATATGCATATGATCTTGAACTTACTTGTAATAATATTAGTAGCAAAGAACTCCAAAATACTTAAAAAAAACCTTATTACACGAACTAAGTAATGTATTAGAGATGATGAAAACACTTTGAATATACTTTATGAATTTTTTTTTTTCATGCTTCTCGAATTTAAAACTAGATTCGCCTTTTTACAATATTTCTGTTTGTGTAATGCTTCATTTATATGTATTTGTGGTGCAATTTTTTTCATACTTATTATTATATTTTTGATCTAAAGAACGCTATCAACCATTTGCGAATGGTTGTTATTTTTTCTGTTGGAATATTGGCCATTAAAATGGTACGGAAAAGTGGTATGTCAGCTTTTTACCTTTTCATAATTCAGCTCATTTTAAAGACAGAGGCATGCAGTTTTTTTTTATAATGATCTTGCTTGTTGGAGAAAGGGTGCAGTTTTCTAAATAATCAATTTGTGTTGGGGGTTGTATAAAAATTTGAAAAGTGTACAGTTTTGAAAATTAATGAGAGAATTTTTTCTTTAAAATAATCTTATCTCCTACCTCATTTTGTCCACTTTTGCAATTTACTTTATCTTACTTATCTTCAACAGGCAAAAAATTAAAGCGCGTTTCAACCATTTTGGAGCACCTTGTATAAATTCATATTAAAAGTGAAATGCATCACAGTGTATGAACGGCTATAGTTTGAGTAAACGTGCACAATTTGAATTTCACTTTAATTACATCTAATGCACTTGCACGTCACTTGTACACTGTAAAACAAAAAAAAAAAATTACGAAATTTATTAAATTTATTAACTAAGCATGGTAATTAATAAAAATTCACATCAAAAGGTAACCATATTCACTTTCAAAAATAAATCCATGAAAATCACTAGTATTGTTCTGTTCTCATGCTGGGAATTCAAATGCGAGACAATGCCCGGCAACGAACAATAGGAACATGAAATCATTACGACATTATCGTTAATATCTGTTCAAAATTTCCGACTGCATAAGTATCTTCTGCACACCCACTTCTCCTGAATAAAACCATTTGTTTACCTTTCTTCGGAAAACATTCAATGTGAAAGAAAGCATGCCACAAAAACGCATCCTTATCGTTTATGCTAGAGAATCTTTACTGATCCGGAGAACCACTTAGTTCCTAAAATATCAACAATATAAAACCTAAAATAAATAATCGCGGACAGGTATATGAGTAATCACAGATATGCTTTCCTGCACTTCATAGGTCTCCGGAGTGTCTCGCATTGTCTGATAGATCACTCCAAGATTAAGAACGCTTTCTAACACTATTGATACATTATTTTCATACCTCATATGCGTTAAATTTTCAGATACACTTTTTCAGGTTTTACAAGATTCGAACAACGTTTTCTGCTTTCATGGCATTTCTCCCACTCGGTCCGATTTTTTGAATACTGCCTTTTTTCTTAGAAAAATCTTCTTTTTAGATTTTTCTTAGAAATTTTGTTCCTGCACTTCATAAGTCTCCGTAGTGTCTCGCATTGTCTGATACATCAATCCAAGATTAAGAACGCTTCATTATCAGCAATACCCTTTTAAAAAATCCAAGCTCACTACTTTCTGAAACCATTCATAAATTATTTTCATACCCCACATGCGTAAAATTTTCAAATACACGTATTCAAGTTTTACAAGATTCGAGCAACTTTTTCTACTTTCATGGTAGGCCCACTCGGTCCGTTTTTTGAATACCACTTTTTTTCTTGAAAAAAACTTTTTAGATTATTCTTACAAATTTTGTTCCTGCACTTCATGGGTCTCCAGAGTGTCTCGCATTGTCTGATAGATCACCCAAAGATTAAGAACGCCTCATTATCAGCAATAACCTTTAATTAAGGCTGTTCGAAAATCCAAGCTCGGTACTTTCTAGCACTATTGATACATACCTCACATACGTAAAATTTTCAGATATACTTATTCAGGCTTTACAAGATTTGAAGAACGTTTTCTACTTTAATGGCATTCCTCCCACTCAGTCCGTTTTTTTTTTTTTTCCCCTGTAATATTGTCTTTTTTCTTAGAAAAATCTTCTTTTTAGATTTTTCTTAGAAATTTTGTTCCTGCACTTCATAAGTCTCCGTAGTGTCTCGCATTGTCTGATACATCAATCCAAGATTAAGAACGCTTCATTATCAGCAATACCCTTTAAAAAATCCAAGCTCACTACTTTCTGACACCATTCATAAATTATTTTCATACCCCACACGCGTAAAATTTTCAGATACACGTATTCAAGTTTTACAAGATTCGAGCAACTTTTTCTACTTTCATGGCAGGCCCACTCGGTCCGTTTTTTGAATACCACTTTTTTTCTTGAAAAAAACTTTTTAGATTATTCTTACAAATTTTGTTCCTGCACTTCATAGGTCTCCAGAGTGTCTCGCATTGTCTGATAGATCACCCAAAGATTAAGAACGCCTCATTATCAGCAATAACCTTTAATTAAGGCTGTTTGAAAATCCAAGCTTGGTACTTTCTAGCACTATTGATGCATACCTCACATACGTAAAATTTTCAGATATACTTATTCAGGCTTTACAAGATTTGAAGAACGTTTTCTACTTTAATGGCATTCCTCCCACTCAGTCCGTTTTTTTTTTTTTTTTTTTTTTTTTTTTTTTTTTTTTTCCCCCCTGTAATATTGTATTTTTTCTTAGAAAAATCTTCTTTTTAGATTTTTCTTACAAATTTTGTTCCTTCACTTCATAAGTCTCCGGAGTGTCTCGCATTGTCTGATAGATCACTCTAAGATTAAGAACGCTTCATTATCAGCAATACCCAGGTTGTTCCAAAATCCAAGCTCGCTACTTTCTGACACCATTCATATATTATTTTCATACCTCATATGCGTTAAATTTTCAGATACACTGTTTCAGGTTTTAGAAAATTTGAACAACGTTTTCTACTTCATGGCATTCCTCCCACTCGGTCCGTTTTTTTTAATACTGTCTTTTTTCTTAGAAAAATCTTCTTTTTACATTCTTCTTACAAATTTTTTTCACAGAGAAATAAATTAAAGTACGTGATATAAATCTATAATATATCATTTTAATTTTAATTTATTATATACAAATATTTTAAATATTTTGGGATTTTTTTTTTAAATATTCTTTTACATTTTTAATATGATTTTTTAAAATCTCGGATTCTTGGTTTTGTTTTTACTGCCTACGTAATAACTATTTTTTAGCAATTCAATATCTTTTTATCTTTTTATAACTTATTTTTAAGTATATGGGAGTTAATCTAAGTATAAACACAAGAATCCAAGATTTAAAAAATTCAAAATTTAAAAAAATAGTTGTTTAAAATAGATATATTTTGAAGTACTATTATGATGGAAATACAATATTAATACTAACAAAAAATAATAATAATTTAACAAATAATTAAAGCAGCGTGTTATAATTCTATATATTCTATATATTAGCGTATTTTAATTCATTTCACTGTGACAAATAGTAGTTTATATATGTAAATAATAAAGTACGGTAAATAAATTTTAAACGAAGCAAAATTGTATCAATTGTCTATTATTTTATTTTATTATATTTTTTTCTTTTACTTATTTTATTGTTTAATTATTTATTTATTATTTTAGTTTCTTTTATTTGTTTTGCAGTTTAATTAATTATTTGTTATTTGTTATTTTATTTTATTTATTTTATTATTTAATTATTTATTTTGACTTTACTTTTCAATAAATATATAAGCATGCAAAATTTCATAGTTTAAATTGTATCTATATAATTAAACTGTATTATAAAAACATATTAAACAACAAAAAAATAATTTGAATTGCTAAAAATGATTATTATGTAGACAATTATTCTAATTAACGAATAAAGAATCCGACATTAAAAAAAAAAATCACATTAAAAGTATAAAAACATATTTTTAATAAGTCATGAAATTTTGTAAACGTTTGGACAATGAAGCAAAATTAAAATAATATATAATAGATTTATATCCCGTATTTTAATTTATTTCAATGTGAAAAATAGTAGATTATTCATTTAAATAACTGTAAATAATTTACAATAACAGCAAAAATTTCTGGTCTTTAAAAATATAAATTGTCTACTCTCTTTTTTTTTTTTCCATTAAATATTTAAACATGCAGAATTTCATAGTTAAAACTACACTTATATGCTACAAAACAATATTTAATTTAAATTTTTCGTAATTTCAATTATACATATTTTTTAAATGTAGTTCAAAAGTAATTGATAAAAACTATCGCTGAAAAAAATAGGTTCAAGTAGGATTGGGACCGGAACAGAACAATCGCAAACACAGCGAGCTACCGACCAGGGTACGAAGCCGCTTGCCAATGGCAGAAGTTTATCCGATTATAAACTGTGATGTAAACAATGAGACCTTTTTTTCTTAAGACCCCCCCCCCCACCCTCCTGGGTATTGTGCTTTATGACTTTCATATATTTATATATTAAGTATATTCTATCGATACACAAACGTTCACCGAATTCTGTGACACTGATCTCGGAACCTCTCCTTGTAAGATGAGAAATTCTTAGTTCCTCTATCTCTTGGTGTTTAATTATTTTGAATCACTTCTAAGGATAAACTTTATAACTTTTTTGAAAATTATCAGAAATAAACAAAATGTATTTGATTATATTTTAAAATCCAGTCTCCTGCCTTCCCTTGACGATGATACTTGTTTAATAGAGTAGGGATCGACTTGCGCCAACCAACTCCTTTTCTTTCGTCCACGAAGCCTCTGTAAATTAATATGTAATAAATAAAAATACATATATTGCACTTTTTGACAAGAAATGCTGAATTTAATGGAAAGTAAAGAAATATCAGTCTATACAGTTTTTCTTAAATCAAAATCTACTATAAAGAAAATATTAAACTCCCCCATTTGCACAAATAAAGACAGAAGTTTGAGCCATTAGCTTTGCTGTTTGTGTTCTCGATATTTGAGAAAAAGTTTTGTTATTCTTTGCACATGGAACTCTCCTAAATATAAACCTACATTTATTCGATATCTACATATATGTAGATGATTGTGTAAGTTTATGCAACGGGCACCACGCACTCGCATATATAAGTAAATGAGTGTATGTGTATGGAGTGTGCCCACTATGAGGGGCATTACATCTTCCCAGCTTTATCCTTCCCAGTGGCGTACTTAGGATCTGGACAGAGAGGAAAAGGGAGTGTACCACTATTTTTAAATAATAATTTTCGCCTTATTTAATTGCAGAGATTCCTTGTTAAATAACACAAATATTACTATTGTAAAATAGGTACACTGCCCCTCTGTATAGCCTCGCCCTGGATATGCTATTTGTAAACATTTACCCAGGGTTTACTTCTGAAATTACTGAAGTTTTGTTAGTATCAAAGAACCCTAACAAAGAGCCGTATATCACACACAAATATATCAAAGGCAATAAATGTCATAGTGCTGTGGATCATAGGTTGTTTGGCTTCGAAATATTGGTTTAAAACTATTAATGATTTTATTCAAGCTGTGTTAAGGAATAGCATCACTTTGACAGGTTCAAAATTTCGATTTTCTTTTCTTTGTCACTTAAAATACTTTTTATACACCCGAAAATCGTATTTTATTAATTACTAAAAAATCGATATCGAAATTAAAAGGGCAGTTTTGGAGCTACAGAAGTAGAGCGCGCAACAACGAGTACACAATGACGAAAACTTTAAGCACGTCCCCCTCCCCCCCATCCAGGACACGGACAGCATGTTTTAAATCGGTGGACACTCTAGCTCCACTAATTTTCAATCAATCAACTTGATCTTTTCGAAAATTGCCACATATTTTCCAGTGAAATGCTTCGAATATTTCGAGATATTGATATCTTACTTTTCTGTGCAACTTTAAGTAATGAAATTTGTGGTTGAAAATTTACTTTTTATTTTGAATTGATGCCATGCCATTTCTCTAAAAAAATTATATATATATTTCTTTTTTTTTTAACGGCTACGTATTTCACTAGCTTTTAAACTAAAAAAAAAAAAAAAAAAAAAAAAAACATGTCTCATTGTTCTAGGTTAAGATATGAGTCCACCGCTTGACCCTGTTCTTTTTTCGAAGAGCTCTCGTCCACTAGCTGTCAAGCTTTTTAATATATCAGCTAAAAATAAAATACAGTTTTATATTTTAAAATATGTATAATAATTTAGTGTCAAATAATTTTTATAAATATTTCGTATTAAAAAAAATAAAATGCCGAAAAGCTTTAAATTTCAGTGAGTCAAAATGAAGTACTTAATAAAGAACTACCGTCCATTATTTCCTAAATTTTGGTTTTAGCTCGCTGAATTCATAAAACTTACATGAAAGGATGAAAGTAGAAAATACTTACCTTTTTACAAATTCCATTAAAATTGTCCACTAAATTTGATTTGATTACCGTATTCTTTATCAACTATGGAAAAGATGATTCACAAACAAGTGAGAGTTCATTTGTATAAGGGCAATACATTTAATTGAATTGGTAATTGTTGAAATGAATTAAGTTTATATTTTGATATTTCCCAGATCATGGACATTAAGTAGCTTCAACAATTAACTTTTAAATTCCTCCCTCCCAAACATACATAGGTAGTACTCGGACAGAGTTCCTTTCGTCACGAAACGATCAATAATCAGGAAAAAAAACATTGTAACCATCTTAAAATGAGAAATGTCAAAATATAAACTTAATTCCTTTCAACAATCACTCATACAATTGTCTCAATGTCAGTTGAAATTTATTATTGAGACATCCAAGCTATCCCTCAATCTGTCTCAAAATAAAGCTTCACATACGTTCGATTAAGAAATGTAAAGAGCAGAAATGTCTACTATCGAAAATGTGTTCTATAGGTTAGGTTATATATTTTGTATCAATCCTTCATCAGAACCTTTTATTATCCCTGAAGGATAATTTTTCTTCTCTTTAGAACACAGTTTAGAAGTTACTGCTATCTTCAACTGACATTTGGTAACTCGATTTTCATTTTTCAAATAGCTAAAATTTAGCAAACTATTTTTTAGCTTCAGTTTATCTTTTTCTAATTCATTTGCTGCTAATGAACATAATTAAGGGTTAAACACGCAAAATCTTGCTCAACGGAAGTTGATTTAAATATCAGTTCAGTTCATAGTATAAGTTTTATAATGAAGTTTACAGTGATTGCTTAAACTTAAAAGCATTTTTATCGAATTGAGTTAAATTTTCTTTTGCATTGTTTTAAAACATTGCATTACGAAACATCTAAACAACTGAAACGCATAAACGGAACCCAAACGCTTCATTTTTTTTTCTTTTTTACTAATTCACAAATATAGTCATTGTACACTGTAAAACAGTGCTTGACTATTGGCGGGGACAACTTCCAACAGAAAAAAACGAATAGGAATTTTTACCTTATATTTGACAGAAATTCTGCCTAAATAAGGCGTTTAAATTAGCCAAAATTTTCTATTAAAATTTACTGGTGGAAATTTTCCCCACCGGTAATCAGGCCTTGCTGGTAAAAATAGACAGATGTTTCTTAATTTAGGGAAATATAATATAACCACGAACAAAAATGTACAACAATCTCTTCCTATTTCCGAAAAGAGTTTTTTATCTTTAGAAATCTCAAAATGCAATATATTTTCGATATTTAAATAGACATTTATAAAAACAAAGTTTCTTTTGCTGCCACTGATTTTCGAAAACGTTTCCGAGTAGTTTTTATAGTGTATTAATCAGTTTTCTCAGCCCGGAAAATAGGTTTTTCCGATGCTATCCCTTCTCAAGTAAACATTTTCATGTTCAACAAACATGTTTTACCAGGGCCTGTTTACCGAATAGGCCCATGAAGCCCAAGCTTACCCACTGAAATACAAAGGGGCCTCCAAATTTATTTTTTAAGAACTAATTTTTAGGTGGGAAAAAATTTCAACCTGGGTAAAAAAAAAAATATATATATTTTTTTTCTTAATTATAGTTACTAAATTTTCCCTCGGACTATTACTGACACATTTATACTCTATTTTTTTTCTGTTTATATAATAAATGACATAAAAACAGTGATTAAATGCAACTTATTTTCATTTTTCTTATGTTTTACATTTTAATTTCAAATGTTTAAGACTGTAATGTGCTAAAAAGAACAGAAAATTTAATCTGTATAATTGTATTTTGTTTAAATTCATAAAGAGTGGAGAAATGATATAAAATATGGAGAATAGGTTATTAAAGGAAAAGTAATTAGCAATCAAGTGATATCAAATTTCTGTTTACAAAATAGAAGCAAAATTGTGTTGCAGCTAAGCATAAATTTATGTCAAATATTTGTTGTCCCTGCACTGTTCTTAGCTCTGGCACATCCTGCAATTTGTGAAGCATAAAATACATTTTGAAGATCAAATATTCGCACCTGTTCCATATTTGTAAATTCATTCACAAAATTAATTTGTTATGTATAATTATGTATATAATAAATATTTTTTCATATGTATATAGAAAGTTTTAATTTAATATTAAAAGTGCTGTTTACTCGAAATTTTGATGGTAAACTTTCAAATTGTTGAAGCATGATTGCTAGAGGGGGCCCCCCTGTGTGACGTCAGGCTTCCCCTACTTCTAAGTCTTAAGTGGGTCCTGTGTTTTACAGACAAACATTATAAATCAACAGCATTAACATTAACGTTAAAATTAATATTGCTTTGTTACTCTTGCATGTTCTTGCATTCAATTACGCAGCTGAAACTGAGAAAACGTTGTTTTCATAAATAATTCTTTAAGTCTCGAAGAGAGATTTATTTCTAAACTTTCTAAAGATAAAGCACACTTTTCGGAATCGTGAATAATCGAGGTTATTGTATATTTTTGTTCGCGGTTATATTATACTTTCGTAGATTAAGAAACATTTGCATTTTTTTTTTTTACAGTTTAATAAAGCGGGAGAAACTAACTTAAACAATAAAAATGGTATATAAAACTGTCTGACACAGAATAATTCCTTTTTTTTTCCGCAAAAGAATTTGAAAAAAAAAAAAAAAAAAAAAAACGTATTTAGCATATATACATTGGACTACAAAATTGACATTATCTCTAAAATTAACATGAATTAATATCAACAAATTATTTAAGACTGCCAATCCCGATAAATTCTTCCGAAATCACAAAATAATACGCATACAGACATGCATTGAGTATAAGAAGTTTCAAGTGTATCCATTCATATTCCAAATATAACAGAAGTCCCACTAGTCTCCCTTTTGAATACCACTATTTTCAAACAATTACCGTCATGGTAGATGTCTGTTGCAAACGATGTAGAAATATACCGCGAATATTATTTTTTTTTAATTAGTGGTAATAAAAAAAGGGAGGGGGGATCTGTGGGACGTCTGAAATAGATAAACACTTTATCATTATTAATAATAATATTATTATTATTTAATAATTGTATCATTCGGAAAACATGAAGCCTGATATCAACGAAAATATCTTCAGATGCTTTCGTGAACGTGAAAATTAATTTTATTTACTAAAAATTGCATTCGTGTAGAAATGATTCAATGACTCTGATAGAAAGATTAAAAACTACATTTTCGCATAAGATTTCAGGATAGTCAGTAACTCCGTATCGACCCCCGTACATGCGACCAAGTTTTTTTTTTTTTTTTTTTTTTTTTTTTTTTTTGTAAAATCTAGTTTACCTGTGTCTTTTTTAACGCTTTCAGAAACTTTTAGTAAAATCTCCTAAAGCTATATATAAAAATATGTTTGCACAAATTACATTTCCATGTTCAGAAATAATAATAAAATTTAAATTTCTAATTAAAAAAAAATTATCGTTTTAGTAATTAAAATAGCCTTAAAATGAAAAAAAAAATGAGACAGTTACGTAGTTAAAGTGTTGTTCTGGGGCTACGAAATACTGAAAAGGATGGCGTATTTTTAAAATTGGTATCGTATTCTGGTATTTAACATTATAAATAAAATATTTAACATTAAACAGAATGTGTATTTTATTTTTTGAGGTTAGCCTATTTCAAAGAAATGCTATTTTCAAAAGACAGCGAAACAATATTGTGACAATATTGACCATATCTTGCAAGGAGAGGGCCAAGCTTTGGTAATCATAGATTATTATTTTTTTTTTATATGTTGTATGATAGAAGCCCCTTAGTCTCAGGTTCAACGGATTTTATACAACGCTCCATAGTTCTCGAGAAATAGGAGGTCTAATATTATAACACAACTTAAATACTTACTTTGTAACAAAGTTATTTTGTTGGTCGTAGCTCAGTTGTTATGGCGTCTGCTACTTGATCCGCAGTCCCGGGTTCAGAACCGGGATGAGCTACGTTTGATTATTATTTTTTTTGTTTTATAAATGTAATTATTATTAAATAATCCTAATTAAAAATTATAATATTCTGCATTAATTATAATGTTAACCTATTTATTTTTTATTTGTAACTAAATCGTTGTATGAAACATCATTAAACAGTTAATTTTTTTTTAATCCCTTTTAAAATGTATTTCATATATGCTTTATCGATGCAATGATATTGAACAATTGTGTCAATTCGTGATTTTAAAGAAACATCATTTATAAATTGCCTTAACAAGGAAAGTCAATGCGATGATAATACTACCCTGTTTTTAAAGTAAGAAGCATAATTATATTAAAATTTAGCATAAGAATTAAATTACTGCTAAGTTGGTCGTAGCTCAATCGTTATCGCGTCTGTTCGTTGATGACCGGGTTCGAGACAGGAACACGCTACGTTTGTTTTTCTCATTTTTTTTTGTTTTATAAATACACTTGTAATTATAATTCAATAATCTCAATTAAAATTTTAACATTGTACATTAATTATAATGTTAACATATTTAAATTTAAATTAAATTTATTTGATTTTTAAGCCCTTATTAAACATTTATCATCATTTAAAGAGATTTCTTTTTTAAATAGATCCATTACTGACTAGTAAAAATTCCAAAATCCTTACAAAATCATACCTTGCTTATATTATGAATTATAAATTAATTCAAAGCACACAATTTAAAAAAAAATAAGGCAGATCAGTTTAATTCAGAACAGAACTGAAATGGTAATTTTCTTTAGATTTGACATTTTGAGACATCAGACCGGAAGGTATTTTGAAAAATATTGCTTCAGATGTATAATAAATTTATTACCCACATTTTATTTTCCAAAAAAAGGCTGACCTCTTGACAATTTTATCACATGTTAACCACCTTACACGCGACTCAAAGTTTAAAACGTGTTTTGATTTCTGTGTGCAATTTTGCGTGCTAACCCTGCTATCGTGTCATATCTAATTTTATGTTGCTAACTACATATTAACAATGAAAAAAAAAAAGAGCATTTATTATATTATGAAATCCGAAAAGGTTTTTTATCATATGGAAATCTCTTTATAATTTTTTTTCCATGCAAATTCATATTGTGAATCTGTAAGGGGAAAAAATGTCTTCAATTTTAGAGAGAGAACAGTAAAATGTCTCCACGGTTGGAGGGTTAAATTTGAGCCGAAAAATACCGCCGTTAAAATTATTCTGTATAAAATAGCTTTGGGTTGCTTAAACATTAAACTGTTGTTAATAATGTGATCTAAATAAAATGTAATCAAAGTCACAGGATCCAGGCAAAAGAACTTTCACTTTTTCATCCTAAACTAAGCGAAAGTGACACTTCTTGATGGCTCACTCTAGGTCGCTATAAAGTGGGTGACGTTCGAAAAGACTGTTGAATGGCACGTCGCGAAGTTGATCGACAGCTGTCTCTTTCCGAAGGTGTCTTCTGCGGGCACAATTAGCGTGCCCGATCGCATCCTTCGATAGCCAATTCTTCTCTCAGATTAGATGGGGAGCAGCGGAAGGCGCTTTTCTTTTCTTCTCCTTCATTCAATCTTTGGCTGCATTGTGGGCAGGTTAGCGGAGGTCAATTCTGACTTCCTGTCCGGACTGGCCAAGTGGAACAGCAAGGTCGGCGTCAGCCCATTGTTACTCACACCGGGTGCGGGCACGACACTTGTTTTAGCGGCTCCCCGACATCACCGAATTTCGATGAGGGCAACCAACTCGAGTGCATAAATTAGTTTTATACTTATATATGCATGTACTCTGAAAATCTGCAGGGGCGTAGGAAAGGGGACTCAAGCCCTCCCCATTCAAATGATGACATTCTTCTTTAAGACACATGAGTTGTCCCAAAGATTATTTTCTTTCTTCAATGTTTCATAACTCATCTCTGAAAAACCAATTATATACATAACGAAACAAAATAAATATTAATTACATTAGTAACTAGTAAATATGAAGATCAGAGGGCTCAACATTTGCTCTGGAAGTAGTATTTTTGTTTTCAACTCATTTTTAAAAAAAATTTTAAACATTCAACATCCAATTTTAGGTAATTTCGTAAGAAATACTACCTATTACATTCTCCCCTAAGTTGGAATTTTTGAAAAATTTTTGCAGATCTACGCCGATCATGACTCCCAGAACCCAAAAACACCCCCAGTTCAAAACTTTATCTATCTATCTATCTATCTATCTATCTATGTCACTTTCTATGGACACGATAACTCCAATAATTTTGAACAAATATCTTCCAAATTGATACATAAAATCAAGGGGCATAAAATCTCGGTCAAGTTCGATAACGGGCAAAATCGAACCAAAGGGGGGGGGATGGGGGGGGGCTTTTTGGGAAAACAGAAAACCCCCCATAATTTCTTAATTATGATACGTATCGAATCCGTTTAAAGTTACTATTACTTCTAGGGAAAGGACCGAAAATTTATGTATGACAGATTTTTGATATCATTAAAAATGGCCCCAAGGGGGGGGGGGGGAGGGTTTTAGAAGAAAAAAATTCATATCTTCGTCAATTCCCAAGATATCAAATCCGCTTAAACTTATTGTAAAACTCCTTAAAATTATCTACAACTTTTATATTGACAAGCTTTTTATAGGACCAACTCTTACGGCAACAAAATAAATAAATAAATAAATAAAAACAAAAAATTCCCTGCTGGCTCCGCCTACAAGCAGACGTGAAAACAGAAAAAAACCCGTAACTTCTTAATTTTTATACATATCGAATCCGTTTAAAGTTTTACTTCTAGGAAAAGGGCAAAAAACTTATGTATGGCAGATTTTTGATTTCATTAAAAATGTCCCCAAGGAGAGGGGGGGGGGGAGAGGGGTTTCAGAAGACAAAAATTCATAACTTCTTCAATTCACAAGATATCAAATCCGCTTAAATTTATTATAAATCTTCTTAATTTTATATACAACTTTTATATTGACGAGTTTTTTATGGGACCAACTTTTACAGTAAAAAAAAATTGAAAGCAAAAAAATCCCTGCTGGCTCCACCTACATGCAGAGGTATATTTCGAAGTGGGTGGTCCCAACTGCCACATCATGGCAAATAGGTCTTTCTTCTGCAATTCCCAATAATCAGGTTCCCCACGGTCTGCGTCTTCGAAATCTACCTGTGCGTGTAGACTGAGCCGTCAGGGATTTTTTTTTTTTTTTTTTTTTTTTTTTTTTTTTTACATATTGGCATCACTGTAAGTCAAATTTCCTCTAGCTTTACAGATTTGACTTTTATGAAGTTTGAAAAATACGATTTCGTGCGCTGATATTCCAAGGTTTTTTAATTTTCTGTTAAACCTTTCTATTATGTGAGGAGAGAGTTACCCCCCTCAACTGCACGTTGTTCCCTAGTTTGATAATAGAGATTCTCCGCAATTTTCAATACATCAAATCTTCTATATAAATTGATTAAAACGTTAATTTTATAAAACTGGCATCCATAACAATTTTGAACGAATAATTAGTCTCATAAATTTCCATTAATTATTAATAATCTTAATTGTTCTATTTGATAGAAAAGTCCCACCATAACTTTTTAATTGCTAAATGACTGATTGTCTGCTTGCGATAGTCTTCAACATAGTTTAGAAAAACTCACAAAATGTAAAATTAATATACATAGACACCCCCATATCCGACCCTCTCATATCCGGACGGATAAAAGCTCAGAATTTATTGCACGCTTGTAATATAAATTTTCTTAACATTTTTTTTTTAGGATTATCTATATTGGTTTTGATGCTAATTTTTATGGATGATCTGAAATCTATAAACATTAAGGATGCAATATTCCGGTCTGCTAAAGCATGGGAGCTAGTCAAAAGCTCTACTTAAAAAAAAAATCTTGGAATAAATTATTAGCAATCAATGAGAGTTGTGAAAATTCAGAAGAAGACCTTGATTTAACAAATACAGTAAGGAAAGTTTATGGTTGTGAAAATATCACAGAAACAGAGTTCTTGACTGTGTAAATAGTGATGTAGATCACCACCTGACATACAAAGAAATTTTTAATTTCGTAATGATATGGAAATGAATGTAAACAGTGACGATCCACAGCGAACCAATTCCTCTAATATGTGATTATAATGAGGCATTGGTGTGAGGGGGCAGGGAATCGATCGAAGAACAAAACAGATAAATGTAATGCAATATTAAACAAATAAATTATTATACTCCAAATTGCAACTGCAAAACTAATGTGTACATATAATAAAAAGTGAAAATAAACGTTTTATTTATTGAATATAGGTACATTTATAACTTTTTTTTTTATAAAAAAAATATATCCTTCTCTGTTATCCGGATTTTCCTGATATCCGGATTGCTCCAGTCCACATTAGTTCGGTTATGGGAGAGTCTTACTTTATTTCCTTTGTTAACGAACTAAGAACTAGAAGTTAGAACTGACCTATGGACAATTAACTTATGTGCACACTCATAAAAATATTTTCTTCCGCGCAACAACCCGAGACTTTCAAACCCATTCACGGATTCATGTTTAAATACAAAAGGATGAAACTAACATGCATGATTATTGAAGGGATTTGGAATCGAGCGTTTTTCGTTTTTCGATAAATAGATTACATCTTGATCTTGAATTATAAGCGATTGTTGTCTCATGACCATGGCGATCTTCACATAGGCAGTCGCGTCCAAAAACATTATTTTGATAGATAATATTTTCTGAAAAACATTCTGCTTTTATCAAAAAATGGAGTACGCTATTCTATATCAATATCATAGTTTCTGAGTGAGCGCATTTGTCAGTTTCATTCGTTTAGGGATATGTCGAAAAGTAGCCAGTTTGGATTTAAAAACAACCTTAAGAGAAAACCTAGTAGTAAAATTAGAAACAATAATACAGCAGAACCTCGTTAATTCATAACTAATTGAAAACGTTACCTTTTCGAATTAGCGAAATTTTGGATTATCTGAAATTCCGATATAAATAGAATAAGAAAGGGAGAAAAACAAAAAGAGATTGGATTTTATGTAAATTAACAATCTTTTTTTCTTTTTCTTTAAAAGAAAAGAAATACATGCTAAAAAATATTTTTAGTTTTTACTACTACTATTTTTTTTACTTTACCAAAATACATTTTATTTGTTTGTCTTAAACTTAAACTAAATGTTTGTATGGATAATCTGTACTTTTGAAGTAGCTGAATTCTAGTGCAATAATAGTATTATTAACGAAATACCAATATTTTTTTGGTTATGATTTATTCAACTATGAGAGAAAAATGGTTGCCTATTAGAATGTTTTTTAAGGAAAACTCAACAAGGTATTCATATTAATTGTAAACAAAACTTTTTAAGATTAAAAAACGTTTTAAAAAGTTTTCAGTAGCAATATTAAGCCTTTGTTCAGCAAGCAAAGTATACTACAGTGTCTTTTGTTTCTCTGAAAAGATGTTATCCAAACAAGATTCACTACAGCAGAATCTTATTTTCCGTTCACAAAATTTGCGTTTTTATGAAAGGTACCACAAAAAGTGCACAAATAGTTGATTCACCGTCCTTTGCATTTCCAACTACTAACGTTTCAGTTCTTTGGATCATAGAAAAACGTCAACCCGACTTTTTCATGTATAATTAAATCTAAAACGTCCCATATTCAGTTCTCGAACAAGAAATTTGAACCAAATTTCGGTTTTCGAACACTGAGAATTTCGTCGCCAAATCATCCGAATTAAAAAGCACAGCAAAAGCGACCTAATTGATTTTTTTTTTTTTTTTATGTAATTTTGTTTTTTTTGTTTGTAATTTTCTTTGATGAAATACATTGATCGCACCCCTATAATGAAATTCGTGTATTTTGAGATTGTTTTCTTTTTCTTCTAATTTTTTCATTCTTTCCGTTTCTTTACATTTTTCTCTTTCTTTCTAATTTTTTCTATGGGTGCGTATCACATATACATGCAATATAGTAATCCCGATGCTAACGATTTACATACATTTTGAAATTAAAAAAGAGTGAAGGGTCCAAATGATCTAAGAAAAGAAGAAGAAGAATGGAAACCCCTCTTCTTCTCCTCGATCTCAATTCTCAAGTCATCTAAAGTTTCAGCAATAAAGATATAGATACAGTTTTTGTTAAACTTTTATTAAAATATTATATAATTGTCATTAATTTATTTGAAATTTTTTTATTTATAACATACTGTACATTTAATGTACAGTATTTTATTGCATTTTAATATTTTACTATACGCACTCTAAAAACGACATTTTCAAAACTGAGCAAAAAATACTCAAATCTGAGTATGTCGCATAGTCAAAATGACTCTGAATCAAAATGACTCAAGTTTGAAACATAAACATGTATATACTCATTTCTGAAAACATGCACACACTCAAGAATAAATTTATGTGCTCATATTTGGGTATGTCCATGTTTCAAAAATGAGTGAACGGACTTCTATGTGTTCATTTTTTAGTATTTCCATGTTTCAAAAATGAGTTTGAACTGATTCCAATCATTTGTGAATATCTCCATGTTTCAAAAAGGAGTATGAACTGATCTCTATGTGCTCAGTTTTGAGTATGTCCATGTTTCAATAGTATGAGTATTTCCGGTATTTAAGAATTGAAAGCATTGGGCCGTCCGATTTGAAACAAAAAGTTTCATAACAAAATGAAAACATCGATTTACTCAAATTTGAAACTGACATTTTTCTCAGTGTAATTTCTGTGTCTCTGTGTTTCTATACATTGTATTATTCGAAACCGGCGAACACAGAGAGATACCAGGAAGGTTCCAACTAATTAAATGTATTTTCATTTTTTCTTATGGTAAAATTTGGTTCGGTTCTCGAATAATTCTTTGGAAAAGAATTGCGTTTTCCGGGGTCGATCTAGGAAAAATTTAGGGCCTATTTAGGGCCCCCTTCACCATTTAATAAATCCATTCAATAAATGAGTTCCATCTCATCTTCCATCCACTCATTTATTAAATGGCATCCATTTTCCCCCTCACAAAATTTTTCATGATAAAATAGGCTTCTTCACAAAATTTCATTCCACAAAAACATACTCTCCATTATTTATTTTTATTTTGTTAGGTTTTAAAATGTGTAATTTTCAAAGAAATTTAGTTCACTAGAAAGAAAAATTTAGCAGAATTTCTTAAAGGAAGTTATTATTAAATGCTTGGTCTGAATTTGAGTACCTAGATTTCACCTTTCGTAACAAAATGTTATTTTTCACAAAAATATAACAAATTTCACAAAAATATGATAAATTTCACTAAATGGGCCCCAAGAAAAATAACCTGCATCGTGCCCTTGTTCCAGAACCGAGGTACCGCTATAGTTTCTTTTCATCACTTAGGATCCTTTAATAGAGTTTTTACTGCATAATGTGATTTCATCATTTAATAATATTTCCCCTCGTATTATATATCCGTTGTCACTTGATAAAGGGATTAGTTTGATTGAAATTTTTCTTGGGAATCCTTTTCTTCGAAAATTTTGTTCATGCCTTCGAGGCCTACTTCAGAGCTACAACCCCAGGGGGTTGAGCCCGAAAGTTTGGAGATAGTTGTTTCTCTTCAAACCGCATCTCCAATTTTCTGCACAGGATATGGGCTTAGTAGGTTATTATTATTAAAGGCTTGGTTTGAATTTGAGAAGCTAGATTTCATCCTTCGTAACAAAATGTTATTTTTCACAAAAATATAACAAATTTCACAAAAATATGATAAATTTCACTAAATAGGCCCCAAGAAAAATAACCTACGTCGAGCCCTTGTTCGAGAACCGAGGTACCACTATTAGTTTCTTTTCATCACTCAGGATCCTTTAATAGAGTTTTAACTGCATTATATGATTTCATCATTTAATAATATTTTCCCTCGTACTATATATCCGTTCTCGCTTGATAAAGGGATTAGTTTGATTGAAATTTTTCTTGGGAATCCTTTTCTTCGAAAATTTTGTTTATGCCTTCGAGGCCCCTTACTTCAGAGCTACAACCCCAGGGGGTTGAGCCCGAAAGTTTGGAAATAGCTGTTTCTCTTCAAACCGCATCTCCAATTTTCTGCACAGGATATGGGCTTAGTAGGGGACAAAAAATGGGAGGTAATTATTCTTCAGAAGACTTTTGACCCCCTACTGAGGACTAATGAAGAATATTTTTGCGAAAAAAGGAGTTTCTTTATATATGAAGAGTTTCCCAGTTGCTTAATGTCAGTGTAAAAGTCACTGATGTATCTTCAAAATAATAGATCGGGAGTTCGAATGTTAAAAAATATTAGATTTATTTATTTTGGGAATATTTTATAAAACACTTTTTGGTTACGGAAGATAGCTATAGATGTGTTA
Source organism: Maratus michaelseni (assembly GCA_963931845.1). Taxonomy (NCBI): domain Eukaryota; kingdom Metazoa; phylum Arthropoda; class Arachnida; order Araneae; family Salticidae; genus Maratus; species Maratus michaelseni. Next base: position 150,314,317 of record OZ007599.1, on the reverse strand, counting down.
CATCGCATCGTGAGAAAATTTAACTATGTTAGTGTTAGATCCCTAACAGAAATTAGAGGTGAGATATTCTAAATTGTAACGATTGAAAACTTTGGAAATTTTTCATACCAGACATTTTTCTGAAGTGTGTTTTCATACATGATAGCGTATTCACAGATTCTGGAATTTAATACTAGAGTAGAGTTCCCACGTGTTCTTGAACTCGAGTACCACTATTTCCGAACACTACTTTTTGAAATATTTAATTGAAATTTCTATGATTAAATAAGGCGATTATTACTATTTGATAACAGCGGTAATCAAATTAAAGAAACCACGGAAACCCTATAGAGTGAATTTTTTTCTTTTTTATATTAAAACTGCATTCAATTTCCTTGATTTAATAACATCTGTTTAAAGCTTTTGTTCATGCGCTTATTTTTTTTCTTTCTGATTTTAGAGAATATTTTGAATGGCAGTTTGAATGTTCTACATAACTGATATTATTTTTCAAAATAATACATAAATCCGGTTCTAAAAGGCGATTTGTACATTTTATTAATTTCACGATCGAAAATTCTCTTCAGAAAATTTCCTTTCAAAAAGTTATAGATCCTCATATGAACGTTCTCGAACTACTACTTAATGAAATCAGAGAATTCAATGTTAAATGCATAGCTGCCAGCTTTTACACTTTTTTGTTATCAGTATTTTTAACCTTAATTTATCGCAGAATTTCACTGATTAAATAAGGCCAAAAAAAGTATTAAAATTTAGTGGTAACAAAAAAAAATGTTTCTACTTTCTTTGCACATTTTTTAGTTGTAATTGTTTACGCTTTCAGTAGTTTTCATTATTTAGTATTAATGCTTTTTATAACAATACAGTTGTTACAAATCACATAGTTATCGAGGCCATGAGAAGCATTTATCATTCGATTTCGGTGAAAATATTTATAAACTTATATTTATTCTTATTTTTTTTTAAATATTAATTTAATAATTCATATTTCGTATAACAAAATCATGGGAATTACAAAATAAACAAATAAATAAATAAAATAAAATAAAATAAATTATGTGTGGACTTTTAATTAGTATGTTCATACAAATACACACACACACACACACACACACACACACATATATATATATATATATATATAAAACTTTAAGTAAAATTTAACCATATATATATATATATATATATATATATATATATATATATATATATATATATATATACAAAGACGTGATAAGATTATAATTAAGAAAATATGAAAAAGTAATTTAACATTAAAGATTGTAATTTTGTATCCGAGCATGGATGTCAATGGAGATTAAAAATATTATTTGAAAATTGGGTATTTCTATTGAAAATTTAAAAGGAAATTCAAATTTTTATATTTAGAGTTTGTTAAAGTATAGATTGACCCATTAAATTTTTGAACAAAATTTAAAAAGGCATCCATTATTTAAAAAATGCACTAACTGCGAAAAAAGTTGTTTCGATTAAAATGCATTTGATATGCATTCTGATATTTATGAAAAGCGTTTTCTGCCATGTATATGGGCATATATCGATATTTTTAAAATTTTAACAACAAATTTTAAGACAAAAAAAAATGTACTTTTGGTCGATTTTTTACTCATTTCAAATTCCATCGTCCCAAAAGCTTTGTTTTTATTTTTCTTAATTCTTAGTTTTTACTTCCGAAACTTTGTCGCAACACCTAATCGCAGTTAATTAGGACATTTAGCGGAGGTATGCAATATGACGTAACTATGGTTCGCCAAGCATTAGTCAGATTGTTCAGTTTTTAACAAAAGAAATCATATCTTTAGAATTTGTAAGTACTCTGTCAATAAGTCTTGAGTTTTATCCAGCCCTGGCCTATATCTGCTCTAAGAAAAGAGCATACTGTTGGTGAGTAAGATAATTTACTCGACTGGAACGCTGCAAGAGAATGCTAAAAATGAATGTCAGAGCTCTGTGAAAAGAAGCTGCAGTAGATAAACACAGTCTTATACTCTAGTTTCTTCTATATATATATTTCATACAGGCCCCGATTTCTGCATGCACAAGCGGGGTATTTGCCTGGGACCTCCGTAATTTTGGGGACCCTAAATTTGGTAGTCTTTTTTTTACTCAATTTTTCATAAATTTTACAATAAGAACATTTACAAAACTTAATAAATTTTTATTCAAAAATATCTCATATTTTTCTCTAAAATGTTTTCTTCTAACACATCACATGAAACATTTATATCCACAAATCAAATGGCTTTTATGTTTTAAACTATTTTTTTTATTTCTACTTTTTAAAAAATATTTTTATTTTTACATTTATTCAAGTCTCTCTTATTACTTTAGTGATAAGAGGTTTAGTGATAATACTTGCATTGCGTATTGTTAACAGCAGCATATACGACTAACAAAGCATCTTTGAATCTAGTTCTGGAGACCCACACTGCTTGCTTTACCTAGGGTGCCCTCGCACGAGTCCCACTTGGTTCGTTTTTTGAATATCACATTTTTCAAACAAAAACCTTCTTTTTAGATTTATCTTGCAACTTTTGTAGAAACCTACCCCAAAGGTTATTTCTATTGCAAATGTTATAAAAACTTATCTTCAAAATTATTATTCGGAATTACTGGTATTCAAAAAATGGATCAGTCGGAGCCCTGCCTTCGAGTCAAAGTTGAATTCATTCATTATTATATAGGGTGGACACAAATTAATTGGGCAATTTCATAAGTGAAGGATTTGCAAAATATTAATTGTAAAGCATCAGTTCAAAGATAAATTACTAGTATTGTATCGTAAATTTGTAGATATAATAATTACTTGCACTACCCATTGAAAATTTATTTCAAAACACATCAAAGAGCAGTTATGTTAAGGCATGACATTATGGAGGATCATACACTGCAAAAAAAAAAAAAAAAAAGTGTTTATTTTACAGTATAATACTGGCAGCTGGGGTGTCAGTATTATACTGTAAAATCAACACTTTTTTTTGCAGTGTAGATAAAAAACTTTGTGAATATACTTCTTAATTCAGTACTGAAGTCTCAGTTTTGATTGGTCTCGAACGTGCCATTTGCGGACATGTTATTCGAACTGAATGGTGATCGTGGTGGTCACCATGATCATCAGTCCTTTCACGCTTAGATTTTGATGCGTGTTAATATGTGATAAAATGGTTAATGACCATTTTTATTTTGCTTATTTGAACTAATTTAAATTTCCACAAAATATATCTTAATTTTACAGACTAAGAAGTATTTAAAATTATTAAAATATATTCTTTGGATTTTCACTTTTATATTCGACTTCTCAGTGTATATGTATTATTGCCTTGAAGTTAACTTTTAGTTACAATTTTTTTTTTTTTTTTAGCTGTGCGTTTTTATAGATGGTTCTTTGAAATACGTTTAAGTGATGCTTTATTGTGCTTATTTGTTTAATTTGTACTTAAACAATTAAAACAAATGCTATCGAAAGAGAATTTTTAAGGGGGGAAAGGTGCGTATCTTGGGATTATAGTAAAAGGGAATATTATAATCCAATTCCAATGTTAACATATTTCAACATTTTAAAACATCTAACGTTAAGATTGAGTTGGAAATTGGAATGATTTAATTATATTTAAATTAATTACTATATGTAGTATATAAATTTAATTTTAAATATTTTTTCGTGTCAGAAAGTCATTATATACTTTATTTAATAATATAAATTATTTTGCTCTATAAATTTAGAATAGCTGTGTTAGTAACATTTTGAACAAAATTATGCATAAAACAATAATTCTACGTATTTGTGATAAAAAAATGTTCACAGAAAAACACGATTTGTTTGTTAAAATGTGTAAATATTAAACTTGTACAATACTCAATTGCAGCGTTTCTCATTTTTAGGTGCGTTCGTAATTATATAAACACTGAACCTATAGTCGTCGTCTGGTCCGTCCATCTGTCCGTCCATCCGCATATAACAGCGCAAAAAATACCCAACCGAATGGTTTTAAATAAAAAATATATAATCGTTGCAGAATTTTGTTGAGTCATTTCAAAGTTTATGAAAATCTAATCGAAATTTTAAAATATATTAATAAAAGTTTTCTTCATTCTATTAAACCTTATCATATGTAATTAATTCAATGATAGCCCATGATAGTAATGATTCTAGGTTGCCATGGCGATTACGTCCCATTTAAGATGGAGTCCTATTATTTCCGTATTACTGAATTTAAAAACCGAATTTGTATACTAAAATTGTTTAATTATAGCAATCCTATAATCTATCGACAGTTTTTTTGGATAGATGTTTCCGAAGAAATATATAATAAATGGAAAAAGAGTCTAAATATGGATTTCAAATTATGAAATTTTCAAAGCTAGGCTTAAGTTTCCCATTGGAATTTTCAGTAAATGTCAACAAAAGATAAAATGTTGCCAACTTAAAATGTACTTATTTTATTACGGAAATTAATCATATCATATTTACAGACGATATAATCCATTTTTTCAGTGAAATAATAAGCTGATTTTTTTTACACTGTCTTGTATTGTATATTTGCGCGTAGTATAATTTTAATGTAACACAATTGTAATTAAATGTTTGTAAAAGTGTACTGAAACTTAATTTCATAAAATAAAATTAATATCTATAATATGAAAATCTGCGCATAAAATAAATTTTGTATTCATGCATTTTTGCATAAGAATGCAACAGCTTGGTGCAACAACACCAAAATCTGAATATTTATAAAACTAGTTATAGTACGAACGCTCCTCATTCGTCACGTTTGACGTACAATCTCCAACTTGTTTTTTCTCTTCCGAGTATTATTTCCCATCTTCAATGATTTACAAATTGCCTCTAAAAAAAAAACCGGAAAACCCTGTACAAAAAGAAGCATTATAAGTACTGGTTATTTTTCTGTGTAAATCTGCTGATTAGGCTCCTACTCCGACAGCTCAACTTTTAAGTATCATGGAAAAAATAATAATTTCATCATTTGTGGATAAAGATGTTATGATTTCAAAATAGCCTTATATAGCCTGCTTTTCTGCATCATTTCTCTTAAATAACAATGTAAAAATCATAACAGTAATAAATCATACCTCGTTATCAGACATTTACTTATTTAAATCTTTTGAATGCCAATTTCTTTTGATGATACAAGACTTCTTGATATTATTATAAAAAACACAATACATTTTATATGAAATGAATCATGTTGTATTAAGAAATACGGGCACATTCTAAATCAATAAACAGGGCTATTAAGCATTTCATCAGGTGGATATCCAATTGAAAATATGAATATCTGATGGTGAATATTTACATTTTCACATTCATATCTATAAAAATCGTTTTGTTTTTTCAGTTTTATTTAGATTTTAAGCTATTTAGTGAGTATCTTTGCTCTAAAATCACATCATTATTGTATGAAAGCTTAAATGCAAACACATAAAAAAATATACATTTCTAAAATAAACCATGCATGGATAGAAAAAGAAACGCATTTTGAAATAATTGATTCTTCTTACTACTTTATATCTTTCTAACTAACCATAAAAGTGCTAACAAGTTTGTTCTTGTATTGCTTTTTGCATATTTTTATCTTAAATTTAAGATGTGTTTTTATTATTGTGTATTGTATTTGCATTTGATAAAAAGAAACGCATTTTGAAATAAACGATTCTTCTTACTCTATATCTTTCTAACTAACTACAAAAGTACTAACAAGACATATCTTGTGTTTGTTCTTGTATTGCTTTTTGTACATTTTTATCTTAAATTTAAGATGTGTTTTTATTATTTTGTGTTTTGCGCATACAGGTATTTCTGTCATTTATATTATCGTAATATCGTTCAGACAATTAAATAAAAATATAATCATATTTCCTTTATAAATATTTTTAATTATTTATATCGGAATTTCTTTTATAAATTTTAAGCATATATACATTTTATTCTGAAATGAGTAATTACATGCCAAAGTCATAAAAAAAATTAGATGCTTTCTTTGTAGTAGATTTAACGAACGTTCTAAAGTCGAAATATAAAGTTTATTTGATTATTTTTTTTCTCCAGATAAAATCTGTCATTACCGAAGATATTTTCAAATCAAAATCAAGTATTCAAAACGTAAATTAAGATTATTATCGTTATCGTTATGATTATTCTTGCATATTTGACTAGATGTACAGCAGTCATGTAAAAAAGAAAATCTTGAAAGAATGTCAAAAGTTAGCTTTATAATTGCTTCAGAAGCAACTATTTTTCTTTTCTTTTTTTTTCCGTAGTTGTTACAGTTATAACTTAAAAAAAAAGTAAATTTGATTCATTCTCCATTCTTAAAATCACAGATTTAAATGCATTATATCATATTTAAAAATAATTATATAGGGAATTATTATGTGTCTTATAAAGTAAAATTTTATTGAAGCACTACACTGTTAAAAATAAATCCGTAAATTCACGGTAAAACTACTGGCAGCAAAGTTGCCGGACTTTTTCCGTTTCGCTAGTAGATTTTTCGTTTTGAGAGATAAAAGAAGGAAAAACACCGTTTGAAGAAGCGGTAACTTTCCGTTACGCTCTCAGAAATACTTCCTTCAAATCACGGAAATATTCCTGGCAGCACTGACAGGAAAGGAAATTTTCCGTTATCAATGAACTCGGTTTTAAAAAATTAAATCTCTTTTTGTGCTGCCATCTGTGGATTATTGCGGGGGTATTTATTATCTGATATACTTCAAGAATATTTTCTAGTCGACCTTGGGTTCGAACTGAGAGATGTCAGCGCCTGGAGTCAAGTGTCTTGCCGGTAAGACCAGTGGGCGCTTGCTAGAATAGCAGTTTGAAACGATGATATAGGATTTCTTAAAATGGCGGCTTAGAACTTAAACAATTTGGGGTTTAGAAACCTGGTAATTTTGAAGTTAATTACGGGGAGATTTCGTTATGAGATGATGTTGAGGTTTTAAAACTGTAGTATTTAGAGCTGTTGCAAACTGTATGTATTCGTTACTGAGTAACGAGTATTCTCTCTGATACGAAGTACCGAATCGTTACTTTGGAATACTACTCGTTACTGTACCAACGCTCTGCAGAACTAAATGAAATAAACCGCAAACGCTACCTTCACTCGCATGGTATTAATTATGCCAGTGAGTGCTAAAGTAACGAAAGGATTAAATGATGAACACCCATATCCCCGTATGTGATACTGATACGGAAGAGCTGAGACCAAAAAAATTCTCGAGTCCAAGTCCAACCGCAAACCCTCATCTTTTCGCATCAAACTATCCGTCCCCATTCATGAAACGATTCGGCACTTCGAGTCAGAGAGAGTACCCGTTACTCAGTAACGAATACGTACAGTTTGCAACAGCTCTAAATACTACAGTTTTAAACAGATGATTATTCTGTCGGTTTGATATTTTCAAGAGTATATTTACACGAGTTAGAGCACCAGACAAACCGAACTCATAAACACGATTTAATTATTTCGGAAAGTGTTAAGGCGGTATTTAAAAAATATATTTTTCCACGCTCAACAACTCAAAATTTTGAGACACATTTTCAGACTCATTTTTAAAAGTAAAAACATGAAACTTGGCGGCGTAATTTTTGAAGAGATTTATAAGGGACCTATGTTTTTATTTTTCGTTCAATTAATTAGAAATTGATTTACAAACAATTATTTTCACAGTACGATAATTTTTTTTTGTTTCCAGCGCTATCGCTTCGGGAAATTCGGTTCAAAATGTCCCCTTTGACAGTATTTTTTGAAATATATTCTGTCTTTATCAAAAAATCGAGACAATAAGGACATTATAAAATTTCTGAATATGAGAACCTGCCAATTGGATGCATTTTAGAGCAAAAATGAATTTAAAAATGTGTCTCAAAATAAGCAGTTTCGATTTGAATACACCCTTAAGTGTTAAAAAGACTAAAACGTAGTCCAAACTTAAATTTAATTAATTTTACTCATTAAAACTCTGAATTAAAAAAAAAAAAAGATGAAGAAATGATTATTTTGTTGGCTTGATATTTACACGAGTCAGAGCACGCCAGACAGACGGACAGACAAATCGAATTCATAAACACGCTTTGACGATTTCGGAAGGTGTTAAAAAGACTAAGACGTAGTCCAAACTTAAATTTCATTAGTTTTACTCATTGAAACTCTGAAATGTAAAAAAAAAAAAAAAAAAAATCTTTGAAGAGATGATTATTCTGTCGGCTTGATATGTACACGAGTATATTTACATGAGTTACAGCACCAGACAGACGGCCATACAAACCAAAATCAAAAACACGCTTTAACTATTTCGGAAAGTGTTAAAAAGACTAAGACATATCCAAACTTAAATTTTATTAGTTTTACTCACTGAAACTCTGAAATGTAAAAAAAAAAAAAAAAAAATCTTTGAAGAGATGATTATTCTGTCGGCTTGATATGTACACGAGTATATTTACATGAGTTACAGCACCAGACAGACGGCCATACAAACCAAAATCAAAAACACGCTTTAACTATTTCGGAAAGTGTTAAAAAGACTAAGACATATCCAAACTTAAATTTTATTAGTTTTACTCACTGAAACTCTGAAATGTAAAAAAAAAAAAAAAAATCTTTGAAGAGATGATTATTCTGTCGGCTTGATATGTACACGAGTATATTTACATGAGTTACAGCACCAGACAGACGGCCATACAAACCAAAATCAAAAACACGCTTTAACTATTTCGGAAAGTGTTAAAAAGACTAAGACATATCCAAACTTAAATTTCATTAGTTTTACTCATTGAAACTCTGAAATATAAAAAGAGAAACTGAAGAGATGATTATTCTGTCGGCTTGATATTTACACGAGTATATCAGTATATTTACACGAATAAAAGCACGCCAGACAGACGGCCAGACAAACCAAATTCATAAACACGCTTTAACTATTTGGAAAAGTCTTAACAACTACGTTGGAAAGTGTTAAAAAGACTAAGACGTAGTCCAAACTTAAATTTCATTAGTTTTACTCATTAAAACTCTAAAATACTTTTAAAAAAAAGAGATGATTATTCTGTCGGCTTGATCCTAATACGCTATTAGAACGGAAGTTCTCTTAAATGACTGTCCAGTCAATACGTTACAGCTGCTCTCTGTTTTCAGTTTCAAGAGGAGTGAATTCCTTTCCGTTTCCGATGTGTTCTGAGAAAAATGTCTTAGCTGACATAATAATCTTTCGTTTTAACGGAAGCTTTTCGATCGAAGATGTTTCCTGTATGCAATAAAAAAAAGTACCAAAAATATTTGCATAGTAAAATTTTTGCAGAAGTTTAATTAAGGAAGCAAGATGCAGAATGCTTTTTCTTAAAAATAAAAATAAATAAATTGAATGTCAAAATAACACAATGAGTATCCAGTATTCAAAATAACAAGAGAATGCATTTGAATAGAAATAAGGAAGCAGAATACTATATACAAAATCAATTATCATGCAGTAAGATTTTTTTCTATCACGTTTTATGTTATTCAAAAATTCAAGAAATACGCAAATGAAAACATTATATCGAAAAGCAAATTTATATACACGCACAAAGTTATTTTTTGGCTTTTGTTACGAAAGCTTATGATCTTCAATTAATTTGACTCCTTGAAAGGTGGTGTATACTGCTTAATTTTAATCCCCAAATGCTACCATTACACCTGAATTTTTTAGTAAAACGTTGCTTTTATAATGTACGTAAAGAAAAGCTTTCACATAGTTTTAAATAAATTTCTTTGTAAATTCTGGTGTTCAACCATTTCAACATTTTAGCCAAAAAAATATCTTTCCCCACGAAACTTTCTTCGAAACTTTGAAACACATTTACGCGCTCATGTTTAAGTGTAAAATCATCACACATGCGCAGACATGGCCATTGAAGTAATTTGGAAATGAATAGTGTGTTTGATTTGTCGATAAATGAATTGCATCTTGATTTATAAGCGATTGTTGTCTCATAGCGAACTTTATCGGACTGTGGCGTCCGGAAATTAAATCAAAAGGCCAACTTTGGCAGAACTATTTAATTTTATTGCTTCTGAATAATAGACCGGAGGCGGCAGCACAGATAATCACCTCATCGAGTTCATGGGTGAAATTCCAGAATTAGTTAAAACTCGATTCGCATATTAAAACGCAATCGGTCTGCCAAGTCATATCTTGGTGGAATACATGTGAAAACCCGATTTTAGCTGTTGACTCGTAGGTTTACCATTGTGTTTTCCTGCACACAGAAGTATGAAAACATGGAGAACTGGGTGCAGGAAAGCACAATGGTAAACCTACGAGTCAACCGCTACAATCGGGTTTTCAGATGTTTTCCACCAAGATATGACTCGGCAGACCGATTACGTTTTAATATGCGAATCGAGTTTTAACTAATTCTGGAATTTCAGCCGTGAACTCGATGAGGTGATTGTCTGTGCTGCCACCTTCCGGTCTATAAGAGCACCTGCCAATCTCATGAAATTACGAACAAAATTGAATTTAAGAATATGCCAAAATGCAACCAGTTTGGCTTTGAAAACAGCCATAAATGTTTTAATGGTTTAAAAAAAAAAAAAAAAAAAAAAAAAAACGATTTTCCTGGGATTTAATTTTTATTTGTTGTATAGTAAGAAATGTTTTTTCTGTCCACGTTTTCTATGTGCCTTTTTAACACTTTTCAATACAGTTTTTAAGAATTTCCAACACAGTTGTTAAGAAGCTACTTCACTCAGACGAAAACACCCGCTCGCTATAATGTTAATCCTATGGAGGAAATTTTTGAAGATATCTCGTTCGCATTTCAATATTTTTAAATGATTTTTTTGCATTGGATAGCTGAGGTCAATCTCTATGCACGCTCTTTTCAACTTTTCCGATTTTTGTTGCAGTTTTTTTTATTGAGGATAGTTTCACTTTCAAAACCGGTTCCGAAAGTGAAAGTATCTTAATAAAAAAAACTTGTAATCAAAATCGTAAAAGTAGAAAGGAGCGTGCATAGAGATTGACCTCAGCTATCCAATGCAAAAAAATCATTTAAAAATACTGAAATGCGAACGAGACATCTTCAAAAATTTCCTCCATAGGATTAACATTAGCGAGCGGGTGTTTTCGTCTGAGTGAAGTAGCCTCTTAACGCTTTCCAACACAGTTGTTAACATTTTGCAACATAATTGAAAAGTATTTATGAATTGCGTTTGCCTTGGTATCTCTCCGTGCTCTAACTCGCGTAAATATAGTCGTATTGCCATGTAATTGATATATGTTATTGAAGTTTATCATGACATGTTCGGTATTGAAAATGAAGTGTGTAGCATGTATAGCTCGTTTACAGAAGCCCTCAAAAGAATTCCAGTACATTATAGCCTAAGGGGAAAACTCTTCTGCAGTGTATTTTAATGATGTTACACAATTTCACACATATTGAAATTGATATACACCACTGAGGTGTACTACAGGATGTTTACTGTAGAATGTGGTGTGCATCGCATTTATCGTTAATTTTTACGGATCAGGGACACACAATAGAATTTGGTTACAGCACTGTAAAACATTTGGTGTAACGTTACTCCATAAAACTGGAGGCAGCATAGCTGCCTCCAGTCTTACGGTGGTATTTAACTGATATAAGTGGTGTAACATAACACATGTTACACCAGTAACATGTGTAACATTACCACCGTAAGACTGGAGGCAGCAAGCTGCCTCCAGTTTTATGGAGTAACGTTACACAAATGTTTTACAGTGAGTACTGTCTATGAGCAATAATTGCTGGAAGTGCGTTTTCAATTAAGGTATGTATTTTTTAATTATTATTATTATTATTTTGCATATTACTTGGTGTGTATGAATTCTACAGATCATATACGGTGCTGTACAAAGATTTTGAGTAGATTTCCAATTATTGGTGGAAATTGCTGAAGGGGAATTTGCAATTGCGTTATGCGTTTCCAAACTGAACTAATTTTTTACATTACTTTGTAGTATAAATATAACAAATAATAACACCTTGTAATTATATACTTCTTTTTAATTGCTAAAAGGTGTAAAATAAAAAAGATTATAAACAGTAAAACAGGTTTTATTATACTGATGACAAATGTTTCAGCTCAATCTGAGCCATTATAAAAACAAACAAAAATATTCTATAAATGCACGGTCTATGAAGTTATTTGAAATGCAGTCACATGTCAACATATGTCAACAGTCTAATAAAACCTATTTTACTGTTTATAATCTTTTTATTTTACACCTTTTAGCATTTAAAAAGAATTATACTATGTAGTATGTTTGGAAATCTATAGATCATATACAGAGGGCTACAGAAAAGAATTCCGATATTTTCCGAGAGTGAATGGTAATTGTTAAAATTATGCTTTCAAATGTGTTATGCGTTTTCCAAATTGTTTACTTAAGCAGCTCTTACAATATCACTTGGTTTAGACATAATATTTCACCTTATTCACCTTAAGTATTGTTACAGTATTTTGAGTGCGTTGGAAAGTGTTTCATAATATATGCTAGACGCATGATTTTTCTTTTTTGTTTACAATTTTCATTAATTTTCAAAAAAGAACTTCATAGGAAAAAGAAGAGAATTCTTTTTGTGGAAAATGGAATAGTATTTTAAAGCTATATTAAAAATCACGACTATCTTATTATTGAAAATAATGAAATTTTCATAAAATATATATTAATTGTTTACACAAGAATATGTTTTAAATTATTAAAACAAATTATTAGAATTTTATTATTATATTTAGTCGCTCTTTTTGAACTAGTGTAAGAAGTACATTTTCAGTTTACAGGGGTCTCAAAAAGATTAAAATGCGGTTTAATTTTATGCTTGTCGAAAATAGGTTGGCTATGGAAATTGCGAAAGTGATTAAAGTAAGGTAGGATCTAAGATTATGTTGCTGAAATAGTCCTGTCATTAATTTTTTTAAAGTTACACTTTTTAAATTTTTATACGGTCCCTGGTTCTACAAGTTATTTTTAAAAATATTTTCTTATGCTCTGGGAAGTAACCGAGTGAAAATTCCATTCCTCTACAACCAAGAGTCACCGTGTTATGATTCTTTAAATTTTATGAATTTTCGGAGATTTTTGGCTTAAAAACGAATAGACCACGAGACTCGGACTGGGGCTTAACTTTTATCTGCAGTTTTGGGCCGGACCAGACCAGGTCCGGGCCTTACTTTTTTTCTGTAGACTCGGGCTTGCCGGGCCAGGCCCGTATGAAAATCATTGTTGGCCCAGCCCGTGCAAAAATCAGTAAAATTACATTTTTTGCAATTGTTATTTAGAGCTAATTTGTATTAAAATAATAATGTAATAATTATTTTCTTATATACTATCTATTACCTACTGCTACTGAAATAAGTACCATAAAATCATCAAGATCTTTTTAGTTCAAGCTGTTGCAATTCAATGGAAAAACACCCTCCCCCCTCTCACACACTCTGTGGACCCCATCTGCTTCCTGAAGTATTATGTAATTAATGGAAGATCCCTGATTTGTTTTTTAGTGTTCTTGTAGCAGACTGAAAGAAAAAGACAGCAGGAAACAAAAAAGTGAATTTCCTGTTTTCTGCAAACAGAATCAAACTAAAACACTGCTTTAAAATTTAAACAAATTGAGGAATGAATAGCGTTAGACCATATATGCGATTGGAATCCAATTTCAGTAATTCAAGTTGCCAAAAAAAGTAATCAGTAATTCAAGTTGCCAAAAAAAGTAATCAGTAATTCAAGTTGAAAAAAAAAATAATAGGTTAAACATGCGCACTCTTATTTACACTTATAAAGAAAACTTATCTTTGGTGCTATTCCTCTAAAATGTTAATACCTTAAGCTGTTAATACCATTTAGCTGTTGTTTTAGAAATGATGTGATTTAGGGGTAAAATAATCTTTTTGAATATAAATAACTTTCCCGTAAATGTATTTCGGTCTGAAAAAATAGTGAGAAGAAAAATACTGATTTTTACAACTAAATATCAATATTTTAGCACTAAAAGTATACACAGTCTTTGGATATATTTACACCCAACATTTGGAGCGTTTAGAAAGATTTTCGTTTAAATATATAAACCTTATTTCAATATTGAGTTTAGGTATTAGTTAAGGTTATTAGTACGGGACTAGACAAGTCATGGTGGGTCAGATAGTGTATAAAAAAGTAAAGCGTATGACAATGGAACTGTATATAACAAAATCTTATCTTAAACTAAAAATTTTCAGTCCCGGTGAAAAAAATACAATACAGCTGCGCCTTCTAAGACGGAAAATTTTCTAAAAATAAAAGTTTTCTCCGGTCTTTTGCGATTTTTTATTAGCAAGTTTTACTATATAATATTTTTTAAATATACGCAATTAATCTAAATTGCATATTTAAATGTTAGATTTTTTACTACGTACGCTTTACAACTATTTTAACTTAAAACTATTATTATGCCTAATACAACAATGTTCTAAAATTGTTTCTTTTGGCTTTTATATGTTACTTGAGGATCCAACACGGCCCCAGGTTACAGAACATAGATGAAAACCATTTTTTTTCTAACTCTAATAGATTTTTACATTCAATATATATATATATATATATATATATATATATATATATATATATATATATATATTAGATTGCCCCTTAAAACACCAAAAAGTATATATTTATATAAAAAATATCAATAATGTATTCAAATGAAGTTTTGAAATTTTTAAAGAGATACTTCCGTATTAGCCTCACGCCAATAGTTAAGAGCCGCAGAAATCGCCAAAGATTTCTCGACTTTCTGCAGCCTTTTTGTTTCTGATAATTTCAACAGTTTAAGTGCATAGTTCGATTATATGTCTATTAAATTTGTGTTTTATTTATATTATATTGTTTTTTTTTTTTTTATTTATTGATGAAACTTTAATTTAGTTCTGGAATAATTGCGATACAGTTTTCAAACAAACTGCATTTGAAAGTACATTTTATTTACTATACGACGGTGTAAAAACTGAAAATGTGTGATGTTTAAAAATTTTAAAAATTGCAGTAGCACAAATTGGAGAACCGAAATTTAATCGTCAGGTGTTGCCAACCTCACAATGACGTCAGCGTTATACGCACAGAAATGTTTGTCCTTTATAATACAAATGTGTTTCTAGAGATTAAAATATAAGAGGTTACACCTCATTTATGGGTTGTTATCGGCATGCACAGTTTAAATGTTTAATTCGGTCCCTTCAAGGGTATATAAGTGAGAGGTTGTTATAATAGGTCGCGTATTTCCCAGCAACCATGTGATATTTTTCACCTATTACCTTCACATCCTACAATCAGTAATAAAAATCATTTGAAATTTTGGCAAAGAAAAGATTTTTCCTGTTCGATTTTCAAGCATTATATCCCGAGGTGTGACATCTTATATTGCTGACATCAGGGGGTTTCCTGTTGTAAAACGGTAAAAAAGAAGCACCCCGTAGTTTGTGACCGTCCTGGAGGCTAGAAAATGTTCAACAAAATATACTCCTGCTGGTGACTTTTGACTTGGCTTTGCTTTTCATTTCCTTTTTTGACTGACTGCCACAGCAAACTACTGTGGTGTAGCGAGTGTTAATATCAAACATAAACATTCGCGCACAGCCAAACTAATAAAGAATCCACTGGATTCAATTAAAAATTATTTAATTAAAAAAAATATTCTGTACAAGTTCTTTGTGATTTACAATTTAATCGTGATCTTCATAATCACCGCAGAACACAGCGGAAAGCACTAAAAAGACATCTCACTCAAACCGGAGCTGTTTACAAGCGAACCTCATCGCTCGCTTTCCATCAACAGACTCCCTCCTTCTCTACGTCTACACTGTCCACTGGGGGTAAGGGCGGAAGTTCTCGGTCATTGCTCCAAAATGACCAACCCCCTCCCCACTTCTGCGAGCATCTTCTAACGTTCAGAAGGAAACAAGCGTTCTCTTGGAGAAATACTGCACCCTGCAGCCGTTGTTACAGCTCCTTCCCCCTAAAGAATTTTCATACGGTGCATACACCTATGAAAATGTAAATTTGAACCAGGTACCGAGCCCCTCATTCTTAACACACTAAATCTGAAAGGTCCCAACACCTAAACTCCAGTTGGAAGTGCTAAGGAAATACCTTAATAACTTTACCTTAATACTTTTACCTTTTACTAATACCTTAATAACTTTATACACTTTAATTTTTCTCTATACAAGGTTCATACAGACGCACGCGTACTCAGTTTTGAAAGACTCATGATAATCCTAGATTTCACTTATGAATTTCCATAACAATTCAAATAATAAAAACATTTTCGTAATCAAATCTAATATAACAGATGAGATATTTATCTGAGTTCAACAACTGACACAGTGCGATTCCTTGACATTAAAGAAAATTGTAAAAAAATACTAAATTACACACAAAATATATACAAGTGATAAATAACAAAAAACAAACAATAACTCGTAAATAAAAATTATAAACAAATACTAATTCGGGAATCAAGTAAAGAAATTACACTATTCGGTCCTACTTAACCCATCTGCATTCCCGTGAAGTTTCCCAGGTTTGTGTTCGATTTTGAAGTTGAATGACTGCAAATACAATGCCCACCTAGTCAATCTCGCATTGTTCCCCATCATAGTTTTTAAGTACGTCAGAGGATTGTGATCTGTTTGGACTACAAACCGCTGCCCGTCCAGGTAGTGATTCAGTTTTTTCAGACCGTACACAATTGCTGCCAATTCCCGTTCAACAGTGCTGTAATTCTGCTCTGCCCTGGAAAATTTTTTACTCAAGTACAGAATGGGATGTTCCTCCCCATCTCGTACCTGTGACAGGACTATACCAGCACCATATAAACTTGCGTCGGTCTGCACAATAAACTCCTGACTATAATCTGGGGCGTACAATACGGGACTCTGGGTTAACTTCTCTTTTAATTCCTGGAAAGCCTTTTCGCACTCCTCACTCCACTCTATCTTTTCTTTTTTGATCTTCCCTTTCAAAACATTTGTTAAGGGGACTGCAATTACAGCATAATCCTTTATATACCGTGAATAATAACCCGTCATTCCCAGAAATGACCTCACTTGCGTCTTAGTGGAAGGCGTTGGAAATTCCTGGATAGCCTTCACTTTTATGTCACTGGGAGACCGCTTCCCCGAACCTACCTCGTGACCCAAAAACCTCACACTATCCTGTGCAAATTTACACTTTGTGGGTTTCACTGTTAGGCCGGCCTCTAACAATCGCTTCAGAACCTCAGCGATGTCCTTCATGTGACTCTCCCATGTAAGAGAGAACACCGCAATGTCATCGATATATGGCAAGGCAAACAATTCAAGCCCACCCAAAACACTTGCGATTAATTTGCAAAAGTAGAAAGGTGCGTTCAGGAGACCAAACATCATGACCTTGGGTAAAAATACTCCGAAAGGTGTCACAAACGCAGCGTACCTTTGGGCCCTTTTGGTCAGTGGTATCTGGAAATAACCTTTGGTTAAATCCATTACCGTGATGAAAGTCGCCGAACTCACTTTTTCTACGACCTCCTCTATATTGGGGAGTGGAAAAAATTCCGTTCGGGTCTTCGCATTTAATCTGCGATAGTCCACACAGGGACGAGGATCCTTTCCCGGAACCTCTACCAAAATCATGGGGGACGTAAAATCAGACTGCCCTACTTCTATCACTCCTAATTCCAATAGTCTCCTGATTTCCTCTCTTAAAATTTCGGTCTGCCTAGGTGACATTCTATAAGGTTTCGCCCTCACCGGCGATTCATCTGTCAACTCGATATCCATCTCTACCAGATGGGTACGTCCAGGGTCTGAAGAAAAAACTTTTCTATTTCTCTCTATAACCTCCTTAAACAAACTTATTTGGCTATCTGTCACTTTTTTCTCTAACTCGCTGTTATACACAACTTCCCAGAAGTCAATTTGTGTGGGGTTTGGCAGGGGATAAGGGATCTCAGCATTTTCTTCCACCTCTTCCGCATCTATGTCAATCAGCAGATTAACAAATTCAGGCCGCTTGTAATAAGGTTTCAAAAGATTCACATGGTAGATAGTCGCCTTATTGCGCCTCTCTGGCAAGTCAACTGTGTAATTTGTTTCCGAAATCACTCCAGTGACAGTTCCCGGCCCGACCCAATTTACGGCCATCTTATGAGGCTTTGATGTTGCCAAAACCAACACCTGGTCACCAACTTTGAATTTTCTAGTTACCGCATTCCTATCATACCATGTCTTCCTTTTGTCCTGACATTCCTCCATACGCCTAGTTGCTAAATCCTGACACCTTTTCAACCTATTCGTCATATGCACTTTATCATCACCTCTCCGTGACTGCGATACCCGCACAAGCTTACCATCTCTAACACAAAATTCTTTTTCGTTAGGTTTACTGGCCTTCTCCCACAACTGCTTAAGTGAAGCGCAATTTATCTGCTCTTCCTTAAATTTCTCTGTGGATACCTTCTCCAACCCCTTCTCTGCCTCTAACCTTTCCGGAATAACTATCCCATCTTCTTCCTCACCGCCACTAGACTCCTCTTCATCCGGTTCTCCATCCTCCGAACCAAATTCACTCTCAACTTGCACAGCGGACATTTCTCTCTCATGTTCACGCCTCTGACTGCGCGTCATTGCAGCATTTACCGGTACAGGATTACCCCTCGACTCCTCAATAAGCTCAGCCGTTTTGTTTCCTAACAAATAATAACTTTGTTCTAACTCGATAGGTTTCACAGCTGCCTTAGTGACACACCGTTCCAAAATCTCCTTTAATTGTAACTCTAGCCAATGGCAAACATTTACATTCATTATCCAGGGGTTGTTTAATCCAAGTGACTTCACCAATCAAATCCTCATTATCAATCCAGCTACGGTCACAAAGATCAATGCCAGCCCCAGTATCCCGTAAGTAATCCCGTTCTATTCCATTAATTTCTGCCTTTTTGAAATACGGTGCAAAACACTCTCCTAAACTAACATCTACACCCAGGTGACTAACTACATCTCCAGAGTCTTTACGTTTTAAATCTGGGCAATCCGGTCTGATATGCCCTGCACGGTTACACTGGAAACAGACAATAGGTTTCCTTCTATCAAACTTATCTTTATTCCAAGAATTTCTACTTGCGTGATCCTTTTTATCAGCCCCTCCCGACTTTACTGCCTGTTCCCCCTTACTCTTGAAGTTATCCTGACCGTTCCTGTCCCTACCAAATGACTTATTATTCCAAAATTTATTTTCCATTTTCTTAAAATTCCCTCTCACACTCTCATATTTATCGCATTTTTCTGCTAAATAGGACGCTGTCTTCATCTCATCCCATTCGTCTAAGAATTTCTCTTTAATTTCAAAAGGGACTCTACGTTTCACCTGCTCTGTGAGTATAAGTTCTTTGAGGGATTCGAAATCATTCACTTCAACCGTTTCCAACCAGTTATCCAAATACCCTCTCAGCTCATACACAAGTTCAGACCACAGTGCACCTGACTTCCTTTGATGGTTTTCAAATTTAGTTTTAAGGGCACCAGCTCCTAATCTAAACCTTTTTAGCAAAACGCTTTTGATGTGCTGATAGTCATCCCTTTTCTCTAGCGATTCCTTTACAATAATTTCCGCAACATCTACAGGCAACAAGGGTATAAGCTGTGATACATAATTAGATTCATCTAAATTTTCTTTTAACGCCTGACTCTCAAAAATCATAAAAAATAAAGTAATGTCAATGGATTTAGGGTCAAATTTTGGGACTAAATCTTTTAAACTTACTTTTTTATCTTTACTTTCTGCCACTACAGAAACTGTGGAAGCTACAGAGGTAGTATCTACATTGTATTGTAACTTCGCCTTCTCTAACTCCAACTGTCTATCTTTCTCTCTTTCTGCCAATTTATCTAACCTTTCTTGCTCCGCTAATTTGTCTGATCTTTCTTGCTCTGCCAGTTTTTCCCTCTCTATTAATATCCCTTCCAACATATCTTTAGCCATTTGCTCCTCATAATCAGAGGCACGCAAAATTGCCTGAATTATCGCTACCTTTTTACTGTCCGCAGGTAATTCTGTATCAAAATCGGCCGCGAGCAATAGCAGAACGCTTTTATTTTGTTTATTCAAGAAACTGGCCATAATTAAACACAGAAAATATCTCAACACAAAATACAAAAAAGCACAATAATTTTCCCGAACACAATTAGCAATAAAAAAGCAAAGAAAATCAAGGATCTACTTTTCTTTTCAAAACTGAGTAACTCCCTAAATAAAACACCATAAATGATAAGATAAACCCAAAAAACACTCATAAAAATACTACACAGTAAAGAAAAGACTTAGTAGATTAATTTAAACAAAATTCCTTTCTACTAGGAATATGAATTTATTTTAAAAATGAATTCACAGTGATAATTTTCATTAATTCAATCTCCTACCTCTAAACAAATGCTTTCACACTGTAACACATATTGTTTAGTTGCATTAGCACTCTCCATGTGCATAAAAAATAATTTAATCTTTATACTTATCACAAAAGAACAAAAACACACATAAAATAAATAACCCGCCACTTCTGCAATAAATATTTACCTGAGAACATTAGTACAATAACCAGAGAATATAAAATAACTTATAGCTATCCCGTACGCATGAACCTTGAAGTAATAATAATAATAATAAACCCTACTTCAAATTACTTAGCCCAACATTATTTCTACTAAATTTATGTACATGTATATATAACAATGGGACCTCCCAAAATTCAGCATGCACGAGAAATATAGGGGCTTACCATTCCATATTTGATGTTTACGCTGGGGGACACATAGCAAATTCCAGGCAAATTCCAGGGTCGGCAGATAAACAGTCCAACAGCAATGAAGCTCCACACCGGATCTTTATCGATGGTATCCACTCGCTCCACTTCACAAGAATGAATCCTTGACCTTCCGGACAGAACACTGATTCTTCTTTACAGAGACTCCAAATGTCAGAAAATAAAACTCTGGATACTTGGCCGTTCCAAAACTCGTGGAAATCGTCGACAAAGTTCTACCACAAAATGCGTGCTTATACGATAACTGCACGACTTTTATAATTATAATTTTTTTGCAGAAGGTGGCTAAGGATTCGTGGAACTAATTAATCTAGTTCCAACATCCCACCGAGCACTGCCACCATTAATCATAAGCTGTGGTGTAGCGAGTGTTAATATCAAACATAAACATTCGCGCACAGCCAAACTAATAAAGAATCCACTGGATTCAATTAAAAATTATTTAATTAAAAAAAATATTCTGTACAAGTTCTTTGTGATTTACAATTTAATCGTGATCTTCATAATCACCGCAGAACACAGCGGAAAGCACTAAAAAGACATCTCACTCAAACCGGAGCTGTTTACAAGCGAACCTCATCGCTCGCTTTCCATCAACAGACTCCCTCCTTCTCTACGTCTACACTGTCCACTGGGGGTAAGGGCGGAAGTTCTCGGTCATTGCTCCAAAATGACCAACCCCCTCCCCACTTCTGCGAGCATCTTCTAACGTTCAGAAGGAAACAAGCGTTCTCTTGGAGAAATACTGCACCCTGCAGCCGTTGTTACACTACTAATTGGTTACTAGAGTTGGGGTATACGAGAATTATTATTTGCTTGATAACTATTTCAACTACATTTTATTAATTAAAAAAGTCGAGGGAAAGTGCAACATAAATACAAAATATATGTCTTCTGTGAAAGTGGGAGTTTAAAACGAATTTAAGGAAATGATTAGCGGAGCTGGAGCTTCGCCCGCTACGGTGGTCGGTTTATTCCAAATGGTCCTCGAGTTAAATGAACTGAGGATTGGGCGCCCCATTGTCTTCGGATCCGGTCAACTCGGATTTAAATAAAAAACAAAAAAAGAAAATTTTATTTAGAATCCGGCAGAAACTGCATCAACGTATTTTTAAAAACTGTGATTGTTGATTTATTTTTGTCCGAAGGATGAGGAACGAAAATGGACCCAGCTCCCATTTCAAAGAAAGAAAAAAATTTTCTCCTCATTTGGAAGGAGGGAGAAGAAATGAATGGGTTTCTCATTGTGCGGGTTTGAAGCCCCCCCCTTTCCTTTTTGTTCAGACCCAGTCCCCTCTCAAACTATAGAAGGGGAGAATCCCCCTGGTATTCTATTCCTGCTTGGGAAAAAAAAAAGGTAGGAGCATGCGCATTGAGGTCAATTTCATCTGGAATTGGAATCTAACAAAATGCTCTTTTAGCTTTAAATATATAGATAGTCGTGAAAAGTTGTTCATCACGTACTAATCATACGTACTGTACACGATGACAGTTTAAGCAGGTTACTTCAGTCAGGCGAAGACTCTCTCAAGCTAATGTTAAACCTATTGGAGCGTTTTATTTTTTTCAGATTTCTCGCTTGCATTTTAATATTTGTAAATGATTTATTTTTAGGATATCTGAGGTCGATGTCTAACGTTGTACGTTTGTACTTTTTCGATTTTGGTTGCAGTTTGTTTCTACGAAAACACTCATAATGCTCATTAAAAAAAAAAAAAACTCTTCAAAGTATCCTCATAAAAAACAACTCCTCAAAGTATCCTCATAAAAAAACTGCAACCAAACTTTAAAAAAAGGTAAAAAAAGGCCTGTTTAGACGTTTAGAGATCGACTTCAGCTATCCTATACAAAATAATTATTTAAAAATATTGAATGCAAACGAGAAATTTTAAAAGAACGCTTCCATGGGTATAACATTAGCTTGAGAGTGTTTTTTTTCGTGGCTGAAGTAGGCTCTAAACTGTTTTAAAGAAAAATAGAAAGCGCTGAATTCTTCCTCACCCACCCTAGGGCTGCCACCATCCCAATTTTTACTCGATGACCCGAGTTTTTGGCTGAATTTAAATATCAGTTAATTTCACAATTTTTCATTATTTTTCAAATTACCCAGGTGCATAACTCATATAGAATAGAATTTCTTTGGGAGCATCCAAAGAATAAAACTATTGTGCGAGGAATTTAATTTGTTGAAACCATTTTAATGTAAATTGCGAAAAGCTCAAAAGATTTAGAGACACATAAATGGAATCAGTATTTCAAGACATACCGAGAAAAAATGTGCTAGAAATAGACAAATAGTTAATTACTTTTAAGTATGTTAGTTTCCAATATCTATAGAAATTCTAAATTTAAAGTGGTCTAATGCAGGCATACTCAACCTGCAGGCCGCAGGTTATCCCGGCGGCCCGTTATGTGCGGCCCGAGACACATAATCATTTATCCATAATTACAAATATAATTGATGTACATAAAAGGTATTAGACCTTCATTGTTTTTTTATATATATTTTCATGGGCAGACAAAATCTGCCCTGTTATTTATAATTCATTTAAAATTATGTTAAAACATACTAAATGCCGTTTGTTTAAACAAAATTTATTTGTGCTAGTTGTTTTATCTGTGCTACAGTGGTGTATACATTTCTTAATCGTCAACACTAATTGAACATTATTCAAAATTAAATAAATTTACACTATATATATATATTGATATTTAAAAAAAATATATACAAAAATTAAATTGGTCAAAATAAATTATTCTTTTGTCCAATTTAATTAAAGATATAGTTAATGCTACTTATTAGGGTTGATTGCTTGCCGCGGATAAAATTGAAACACAAAAAATTACACCACTATTGCCAAACAACAATCTTAGCGGCCTATTTCTACAACATTTCCTATAGAAATCAACCACACGAAGTATATTGTATGGAAAATGTGATGTTACAATTTCTTATTTAACAAACATGCAACCCTACTGATAATATAAACTTTGTTATATTACTTTGTTATACTACTTACACTACTGATACTACTTATTACTACTTTCTTATACTACTTGCTTTGTTATACTGTTATCTGACTATTTTAATTACCCCTTTTTTACATTATTATATAAGTAAGTTGCGGCCCGCCTAACGTTTGCAAAGATATGTTTGCGGCCCGAGAGAAAAAAAGGTTGGGTATGACTGGTCTAATGCAAAGGACATATTTACCCTTTGTGGTATTTCAAATTACTTCATTTGACTATCTAATACTCACCAATACACTAATGGCCCGAAGGACGCGACGCTTTCCAAGAAGTAAAATTTTCAACAAAATACAATCAGCTTTGTTTTTCGATCAATCATTGCTGGATATTTTGATAGCTAAATGAGAGGGTCGGTGTCAGAAAGCGCCAAGCCACAATTTTTGTTGAAAAAAAAATCTAACACTGTAATCTGTTGCTTAATATTGTAAATTATAATATCCAACATATAATTTGTTTCTAATGTCACTTGGCGGCAGCATATGTGACAGGTTTCGTTTTTGCCCCAGATGTTTATGCCCCCAATGAAGATAGCTAATTTACAAAAAGCGTAAGAGTAATATAACAATTTAAAACGTTATTTTAAATTAGCAAATACTAAACATGTTAACATTTTTAATTTAAAAAGAAAAAGAAACAGAAAAAGAAAGAAAGAAAATTCTAAGACAAAATCAATATTACTCAAAACTATTTTTCCAAGGTTTAAATTTCCTATTTAAATAATAATAATAATAATAATAATAATAATAATAAACACTTTTTATAATTTCAGAAAATTATAAATTGTTAGTCTAGGCTTAAGATCTCTAAGGGCTTCAGACCCCTTTGCCCCCCCCCCCCCCACACACACACACCGTGGGTATGCCAATCTTCTGGATAATCGGTAGTCTACTGTATTATTTTATAAATATCCACCCACCGAAAACAGCTTGTTCTAGTTTGATGACACAAGTCTGATTTAATACGCTTTTGGCCTCAATAATTTCCGAGAGAAAAATTAGATTGTTTCAATCACCAACAAAAGTTATTTGCGTAAATAATTATCAGATAAATAAAACTACCAACTAGTGATACCTAACACAAAAACTAAGTTCTGTCGAATGAATGGACCGGGAGGAGTTCAGCTAATCTTAATTTTTATTTTAGATATCAGATCAGCTGTTTGTGTTAACCTTCAAACGAGCTCGCATTTCTGGCGCGTGGATCTATCTCTCTAATCCAGTGTACTTTATCTTACCGGCTATGCGCCAGATTTAAAAAGAGAGAGGGAAAAAAAGGTCATTTCGCGATATCATTCTCCATTTTTAAAATCAACATTAAACTTAAAAGTATATTTTATTTCACTTTACTTTCATTTATTTATTTTGCGATAAAGGAGCTGTTTTAACGAAAATTAACATTTTTTTTTCTCTCTTTTCGCCTTTATTTTATGTCATTTTATTTTTTCAACAAGTTAAAGAAACTTGTCATGTATTCTTAGAGATATGATTGCAATAAAAATTTTCCGTTTCTTTCCTGACTTGAATTTCAAATGTTGTTGCCGGATGTTAGAACTCGCCTAGAACAATCTTTCAGATAAATTAAGAAAATAATTTTCGACGGCCTGCCTACACTTTATTTTTGCAGGTGTCATTCGATAGCGGCAGACGAACGTTTGCCCCTTCCATCAGAAAGAAATATTTTTCATTTTTAACATTTATCTTTATGATGTTGGTGAGATCGCTTTCAGATTTCTTCGAGCAGTTTCATAATCAGCGAAAATCCCTATTGAACATACCAAAACTCGACCATGTGCGCACAGTTGCTGCATTCGCTTACGACACTTTTCGACTTTTTTTGTGGGCGGGAGTCAATGAAACGCACATCAGACGTCCTTTATAGCTATCCGCATTTTGGCCATCTGTTTTAAGTTCATGCGATTTTTAATGTTCTAAAACATAAAGCATACACCGCGTTTACTTTGTGAACAATGTCGCTATAAATTAGTATTTTCGAAAGCGTTCGGACATCAAAGAATATTTCAAATATGTTCAGATGCGTAATTAGGGTGTGTATGAGAATGTCACTCTGTTTCCTGTCTCTTTATTCGGTTAGACCGACTGTTTTCACCTAGAAATTTAATAAAGGTGGTAAGTAGTACGTGAAAATATCTTTTATTCTGAAATTAGTCTTTATTTACACTTGTATGTTTAGAGATGTTATTCTATAAATAGTTATCGACGATATATTTATGAATAAAATAAAACTATAAAACATATATCGCGTATGATTTGCGAAGAACGTCGTCATAAATTAGCATTTTCGATAACGTTCGGATATCGAAGAGTATTCCAAATAGCGCTCACCCGCAAAAAAAAAAAAAAAAAAAATGACACTTCTAAAAAAAATCATTTTGCGTATTATTTTACTCATAAGTCTGACTTAGATCTCTTGCTACAGGAAAATTGTATAAAGTACAGTTATTCGAAAACCGCTACACTGCAAATTCCCAGCACACATTGGGAACACATATGAAACACTTTGATTCAAAAAAAGTGTTTCAGTAACCTTAATGTGTACTGGAATGTGTTCTGAATATGCTCCACTAATAAAGAAAGCATTCCGAAAGTGTTCTGATCAGGATATTTGTTAAATCTAAACTTAGGAACACATTTGAAAATCAGATTGGGAGCACATTTGGGCACACTTGTGAAATCTTTGCTTTCAAAAAGTGCGCTAGAAAGTGTGCTTGAACAAAAGAAGTGTTCTCAGAAGTATTCTAAAAACTGTTCCAAAAAGTGCGCTTCAAAGTGTACTAAAAAAGGTGACAAAATAAGTCCTCTAAAAAGTGTTCTGAAAAGTACATAAAGATTTGAAGTGTAGATTACATATCTTTCTTAAATCTATGTGTCACTTTGCCACCACAGAAGCGGGTCAAATTGTGTGAGGGGATAAATTTACTCAATCCGCCCTATCTCTTCGACGTCTTCATCGTCAAGGGTTGGGTTGATTATTGACGGCCAATTATCTACACTAGGGATATAGGCCCGGGGGGAGTGCCCTTCGTGGGGGTCTTTCTAAGGGAACCTAATCCGTATTTACGCATGGATAAATCCACGGCTCGAAGAAAACCACGAAAACTCCGAACGATTAGGCCGACGGGCGCGATTGGGATCGAACCCAGCACCTCCCGTCTACCAGCTTCGAGAGCACAACCTCTCAGCCACTGGTGGGGCTCATCGTCAAGGGTTTTACGGTTTTATGTACGCTTTTACAGCTGCATGCAGAGCTAAATCCTATACTTTTATGTTACAGTAAAAAAAAATGCAAATCTTCTTTTGCCCCTCTTTTGAAATGTAGTATTTTTGAGTTGTTTCACTTTTTTGCATTCGAGTGATGTGTTCAGATGCGTTATTAGGATGTGTGTCATAATTTTCCTCTCCTCCCTTTGACTTCATTCGGTTAGGTAATTTGTTTTCACCTAAAAATTCAATTAAGGTTAAAGAATTATATGAAAATATCTTTTTTTTTTTCTAAAATTAGTCTTTATTTTTACCTTTTTCTATATACATATAAGAAAAAAGCACTGCAATCGCGAAAATTTTCAATTTTCCTTTTTTGGTGGATTTAAACGTTTAGGATGTCCTGAGCACGATTTGCCAACTTTTGAAAAATGTCTGACTGTCTGTTAAACTGTGTGTGATGCAATTTTTGTGGGCCGCTCTTTCTCGAGAACTAATGCACTGAATTTCATAAAACTTTATATTCTGTTAGACTTTGACATGAACTGATGCTGATTAGAGTTGGGTGTATATATCGCTTAAGTGGTGGCGCTTCTATATGCTGCATCATTCACGATTTCGTGAAAGATATATTTCAGCATCTGTAAGATGGAATTTTATCAAACTTCATATTCAGTTAGACTTTGATAAAAGTAGATTTTGATTTGATTTTGGTATATAATGCTAAACAGGTGGCGTTGTTGTCCTGTATGTTTCTCTATTTCCATGATAGCTATATCTCAGCATCTATATAGGATGAAATTTCATGAAACTTGGTATTCAGTTACACCTTGAGATAAGGTGGTTCTAATTAGGTTTGGGTGCATCTTGCTCAACAGGTGGTGCTGCTGTGCTTATTTTTAATGATTTCCGTGATAGCTATATATCTCGGCTTCTATGAGATTGAATTTAACCGAATTTAATTCCTAAGCCATTTATTATTTATTTATTTATTTTATTTATTTACTCTTTTTTTTTCTTTAAGGGGGGGGGGGGTTATTGAACCCGCCACCGTTTTTTTTTTAAACCTTAGGTTTTGAAAATCCCAGTCCTTGTGATGTTTATGGGGAGGTTTTATTTAAAAATAAAATAATAATAATAAAAAAAAAAACTTTTTTTTAATTTAAATTCCGGGCTTCTATGCTATACGATGAACATTATAACGGTATCTCAGTTTCTATTGGATCACCAATGCAATGTAACCTCTGTTACAGAATTTTTATGGGTTTTTTTTTAAAATTCCAAATACTGTATGAATCAGTGATTTCAAAACTACGTAAGTCCAAAATTTAAATTTTTCAGGAATCAATAAAAATTGTACTACACACAGATGCTATACATTTTAAGAATTTTTCTGCGCTCATTAAATTTCTTAAATCTGTAAATAGGTTCGTTGGTTATCAGTTACTTATTTTATAATTAATTTTTTTTATAATTAAATTATTTATTATATAATAAAAAGTAAAAAAATGAAACTTTAGACCTTTGGACTTATGTTGTTTTTGCAGTCAATGGGATTTAAAGCCCTACAAATGATACAAAAATATATTAATCGTATTTTTATTAAATATTTGACAAAACAGCCATAAATCATTTACATCTGCATCTTAACCTTTAACCTCTTAACTGATTTTTTGTTGTTGTTGTTGGCACCAAAAATTAAAAATAGGGACAATACACCACTTTTTCCGTACTGAAATATTTGGTTTATATAACCAAAAAATGTCTGCCTATTAATAAAGCGAAGATTGAATTAAAAATTAGTGGTGTCCAAAAGCTTTTAGTAACGAAACAAATAAAATCTTCTTGCCCGAACTCAATTCGGGCAAAACAGTTAATGGTTAAATACTCGCGCAAATTCATACAGCAAAACTTCCAGTGCGGTTTATTTTGTACACCATACATTTATAAATTTTAACGGAAAATAAATTAATTTAAAAAAAAATAATAATTTTAAGTCATATACAATTACCACGTAGTACAATATTATAATAAAACCCTTATAATAAGCATATGCGACAATATTTTCGAGCAATGCACATTTGTACCATGCATATTTAAGTGTTCAACGTATAAAATACACCACCGCGAGTAATTAAAGGTTAAGTATTGTGACGTTAAGTGCACAAGCGCCAAATAGTAAGGATTTTGAATACCACTATTTCCGAATAATAATACCGACCTTATTAAATCGTAGAGTTTTGTGATTAAATAATGCAAAGATTACTATTCGAAAATAGTGGTATTTAAAATCTGA
Organism: Maratus michaelseni; assembly: GCA_963931845.1. Classification (NCBI taxonomy): domain Eukaryota; kingdom Metazoa; phylum Arthropoda; class Arachnida; order Araneae; family Salticidae; genus Maratus; species Maratus michaelseni. Next base: position 150,284,877 of record OZ007599.1, on the reverse strand, counting down.
AATTTTTGGCACCTGTTCATTAAGGTAGTCATATTCAATTACATGTTCAATTACATTTTCTTCTTGTTCTGTTGGCCATTGGAATATATCTTAATATTGTTTTTGACTAATGTTTTTTTATTCCATAAACGAGAATTTTTAGTGGCAACAGATAAATAAATCTTTGTAAATTTTGTCTACACACTTGGACGTACCTTCAGGGAGACGTTTGTAACAAAAAACATATTTAAAAAAAAGTAGACTTATATAGCTTGAAATTGAAATCACCGATTCAATTTTAAAAGCCTGTATTTTAATTTTGAAATTGAATTTCTGCATGCTAATGCAGTTTTTAGATATTACACATGTACATTTAAACAATATTGCTATTAATAAGTAAAATCTGTTTGTTAAAAAAAAAGGAAAAAGATAGTTTGAAAACTCATGTAAAATTGGTTTCACATTTTAATTAAATAACTTTTTTTTTCTATTTATATATTTGCATATATTACTCTTTGGATAATTTTCAACGATATTTTTTTAATGTAAAATAAAACTCAAAGCGTTTCTGAAGAAGATTGTTATAAACTATTCTTTTTATATATACCATTCAGACATTAAAGATATTCCAAATCTTTATAAATGTATATTTAAGGTTGTGTGCAAGAAATTTCACTCCCGCACTTAGGCCATTTTATTTTGGTCTAGAAACTGTCTTAAATTACAAAATAACATCTTTTTAACACTTTCCAACCTAGTTGAAAAGGGTTTATGACTTCGGTTTGTCTGGCTGTATTGCCATCTGTAGGTCTGCCCGTCCGTCCGTGCTCTATCTAACTCTCGTAAATGTGTTCGGATTGCCCTGAAATTTTTGTATGTTATTAACGTTTACTGTAGCATGCTCCCTATTGAAAATGAAGTGTGTAAAATTTATAGTTTATTTACAGGGACATTAAAAAATATTCCGTTACATTACAGCCGATGGGACTAAATCGTTTCAAGCGCATTTTGATTATATTACGCCATTTGAAACAGATGAAATTGATATACAATTATACAGCTCAATAAAACATGTTTTTTGTAAAATACGGTTTGCAGAGCATTATTCATTTACAGGGTCACACAAAAGAATTCAGTTACAAAATTTTCTACGTGGAAAGTATTTTGCTGTGCAATTTAAGGATGTTTCACTAAAGGAATTCGTAAGTATGGGAGAGAATTGCTTAAGGTTAGTTTTTAATTGTGTTACGCATTTTCCTGCAGAACTATATTTAGTAGACTAATAGAAGTTTGTAGAATATAAATAAATTCATATATAGGGCTACGGAAATAACCAGATATATTGTCGTTTATGCTGGTAATTGGTGGAAGTGAATTTTAAGTTGTCTTATGCTTTTTTTACCTGAATTAAATTTTAGCTTATGTGATGTGTACAAAAGTCTCTAGATAATATACGGGGCTGTACAAAATATTTCGAGTACATTTCCATCGATTGGCGAAAATTGCTAAATGTCAATTTTTTAACTGAACTAAATTTTATCATACTATGTAATATATATCCAAATTTATAGATTATATACAGATCTGCACAAAATAATCCGACTACTTTTTTTGACAATGGAAGGTATAGTTGCTAAAACTGGATTTTTAAATGTGTTATATGCTTCCTAAACTGTTTAATAGATATTTTCTTTCATCTTATTTAACGGTGAGGTTTCCTTACAGTTTTCTGGATATGTTGGAAAGTTTTTCATAATCTATGCTTGACGTATCAGTTTTCGTTCTTTATTTATTTATTTTTTTTAATCGTTTCAGATTCTTAATCACTTCGGGACCATTGGTGCATGCACCTTCAAAAGGTGCATACTTAATTTGCTTTTGATACCAGTATTAAAGAAAAGTAATATTTGCCTTATCTAATTAGAGCATTTTCGTGATTATAAAAGTTAAGGTAACTGTTTTAAAAAAGTGGTGTCAACCGAATAAAATTTTTGTGAGGGACGCTAATCCCGAACAGGTTGATTTCGAAATTATTATACGACTGTAGTCAGCTAGAAAAAAATATCGCCATGAGAAGCATAAACGACTCGAGAATTAACAATATGCTAACGGTATATAAGCAAAGAAAAAAAAAAAGACGCTCGAAATTTCATGGCCGTATCATCCATTTTGTATAAAAAGCATGTTTACATGATCTCCCACGTTTACACCTATGGTAAAGATGATCTGTAAAACAATATCCTTTCCTCTTTTAACAACATAAAACTTTCTGATGCATCCCTAGACTATTTTTATACATAAAATTAGAAGCAAGCGTTTTGAAATCGAACAACGTTCTTCATTTTCAAATAAATATATTATATTTTGAATTATGATCGATTGCTTTTAGATGAAGACCTGTCCCGGACTGTCCTGTATCTAAAATCGGCTTAATTCACAAACTTTGACATCTTAAAAAAAAAAATAATTCCACGCCCTTATAGGAAAAAGAGGAATGCTATTCGTTAACTTATTATTTGAGTAGAGTAGCTGCAAAATCAGTGCATTTTATTTTAGAATAAAAATGTCATCGTGATCTTGTTAGAAAGTAGGAAGTTTGCATTTGAGAATAGCCTTAAAACCCTTTCCGGCACAGTGGTCCCACACCGGGCACACCTAATTTTAATTACAAACTTGCATACGTCACCAAGAATATTTTAATAAAATTTTGTTTCTATAATGAAAGCTTAAAATAAGGAGTTCGTATTTTCTAAAAAAAGTCGTTTGTAAATTACGGTGTCAGTCAGCAATTTTCTAATTTTACGAACAGACTTTGTCTGTGCCGGAAAGGGTTAAGTTAAAAATATGTTTATATAGGAAAAAATAATGTGGTACGGATAGAGGTTTAACTGGATGCAAATACTACTGATAAATTTAACTAGATCTCACTTTATTCAAAACCTCGGCATGCGTCAAATTCAAATGACTTGAACTGCTGATAAAACTGTTACTTTCGTTAGTATTATTACTCTGACTAACAAATTACTTCATTATAATTTTATTTCAATGGCTTTAACCACCATATTACTAAATCTTCAAAATTTTTGTTTTGGTTTGTTTTAATGTTTGCTTTTTTTTTTTTTTTTAATTCTTAAATACGAACACATTTATATTATTGTATGTAGAATATTTAATAAGGATTTATTTTTTCACAATGAAACAGATGTTAACTTTTATATGGAATTTTTAAGGCCTGCTTTCCAATCTTCATTCTCTTGGAATAGGACCGGATATCCTAGGTGGGATAAAACCGGGTATTCCAAAGCAATTCTTGAAGAGCCGGTAAACAATGCTTGAAAAAAAGACAGTCAAATATGCAAGGCGACAAGATTGATTATGACATTTCTGAAGCTGATAGAGAGCTGAAATTCTTTTCCGCAATTTATCAATTTCTAATGAAGGTGAGTATTAATTTGTCTTCAACTATTAAATCATTAGACTTATAATTGAAATATTGTCAGTTAAGCTCCTTCATAAAGTTTGTAAAATTAAATAATTCGCATCTTTTCGTGTGAAATTATAAACTCTTTTTATTTCCTGTAAAATTAACATGCTCAGTCGGCCAGAAAAAAAAAAAAAAAAAAAAAAAAAAGTAGGGAACATCCTATACATTTTAATTTCAAACTGTTGCAGAAAAAGAAAAAATAACCGTTTGGCTGGAAATTATTTCTTCTTTCAGTTTATGTAAAAAAATAAGTTTAGAGATCGTCTTATTATAGAAATTATACCAAAATCTCAAATTTTCAATTCGAAGACCTAATTTTGGAATCCTATTTGGCTTTTACGATAAATTTTATCCACCAAACGGGAAGTCATTTGGTCAAACAGTTCAAGCATTATGAAGATTTAAAGTTTGGAACTTCTAATGTTAAATTCATTTGTAATCATTGCAAAACAGATTGTATCGAGGGTAGTTTTTAGCCCCTTAACTGTTGGGCCTTTTTCGACACCATAAACTAAAAATAGGAGCGATACACCACTTTTTCCGTACTAAAATATTTGTTTTATATAATCGAAAAATGTCTGCCAATTAATAAAGCGAAGATTGCAATTAAAAATTAGTGGTGTCGAAAAACTTTTAGTAACGAAACAACCAAACTCTTCTTGCCCGAACCCAGTATATGTGATTTCCAGTCGAATGGCTATTTCCGTTTTTTTCTGGGACAATTTGGGGAATAAAATGGTATGGCCGATTGTACATATGGTCTCTCTCCACAGGCGCGGGGTAAAATCGGATGATTTGACTTTAACCAGAAAAGAATCTAACCTATTAAAATCCCTGCGCGTATCTACCTATGTAACCTAAAAAACTCGGAAACCACTGGGCGCAGGACTACGAAATTTGGCACACGGGTTGCTGGTAGAAGGGCCCAGCCCATGAACAATTGGGGCAAAAAATTCGAAAATTGTAAAAAGGTTTTTTTTTAATATTATGTTTTTGACGAATTTTTGCCTTTTTTTTTAATGTTTAACCCGTAATCGCGCGAGTTCTAACCAGTTCTAAATGTTTACTGCAATGTGAGATATACATATTACGTACGCCACGCTGCAATACTAAGAAGCTGTAGCGGGTATTACGATAATTCTTTTACCTCGCATGCAAATAATTAGAGATTATTTAATTGCGCTTAATTATTATCCTTTTAAAAAAAATAAAGAAAAACATTTTGTCCCAAACAACACAACAATAAAACTTTTTATGCTATTCATTCCCTTATTCCAAAAATATCGTTTTATTATCTGCTGCCATAGCAACATGATAAATTTAATTTAATTTAAAAAAAAAAAGCACAGTAGTAGAAAAATATTTTTCTATATATTACACAGATACATTTGGTTGTATTGATTTTGATTTTTAATTTTGGTGTTAAAATGAAATTAATGAACTCCCGTGCGTAGAACGGGTTAAACAGCTGTTATTATTATTATTATTATTATTATTATTATTATTATTATTATTATTATTATTATTATTAAAATGTGATAAACAAATGCTAATTTTATAATGAAGTTATTATACAAAGACAAGTGCAGAGTATTTACGCAATGTTTCATTAAAGTCGGTTGGAAATTCGGGCTTCAAAAAGCAACTAATAATAAGGGATCCGATTTTACCTTACTTTGTCCGAATTGCGGCGTAAATATCGAATGAAAGAAAGAAATGTATTGGTTCGTAAGATTTTCAAAGTTCGTATGAAAATAAATATGGATCTGGTCCATGAAGAAAATTTAACAATAAATAAAATTATAAACAATAAGGAACTTCGGTGTAAACAGTTTATTACCCAGTGACTTTTAGAACGACAGTAACGACTTGCATTCGGATATAGTTTTATTTTTATTTATACATTTTTGCGTACTGTACAACGGAAAACAAGAGGCAAAAACTAAATTAATGAAAGATAAGAATTTTCTCATTTGTTGTGGAAATTAACCCATTAGGCGCTGCTATATATATTAATTAATTTATTTATGGAAAGTTGTTTTTGTGTAGATTTCGTAAGAAATACTACCTATTACATTCTCGACTAAGTTGGAATTTTTGAAAAATTTTTGCAGATCTACGACGATCATGACTCCCAGAACACAAAACCACCCCCCGCAGTTCAAAACTTTATACATATATCTATCTATCTATCTATGTCACTTTTTTATGGACACGATAACTCCCATAATTCTGCATAAATCTCTTCCAAACTGATACATAAAATCAAGGGGCATAAAATCTCGGTCAAGTTCGTTAATGGGCAAAATCGAACCAAGGGGAGGGGGGGGGGGAGGATGGTTTTTTTTGTGAAAACAGAAAAAAAAACCATAATTTCTTAATTATGATACGTATCGAATCCGTTTAAAGTTATTATTACTTCTAGGAAAAGGGCCGAAAATTTGTGTATGACAAATTTTTGATATAATTAAAAATGGTCCCAAGGGGGGGGGGGGGAACAAAAAAAAATCACAACTTCGTCAATTCAGAAGATATCAAATCCGCTTAAATTTATTATAAATCCTCTTAATATTATCAAACACTTTTATATTGACAAGTTTTTTATAGGACCAACCCTTATAGCAAAAAAAAAAAAAAAAAAAAAAAAATATCCATGCCGGCTCCGCTTGCAAACAAGTTAAGTTTCGAAGTGGACGTTTACAAATGCCGCATCATGGCAAAAAGGTCATTTCTGTCACAATTCCCAACAAACAGGGGCCCCACGGTCTGCGTCTTCGAAATCTACCTGTGCCTGTAGGCCGAGCCGTCAGGTATTTTTTATTTATGAATTGGAAGTCTTGAAAGTACTTCTGAAAAAAAAAAATAGAATATTTAGGAGAAAAAATACGTTCCCAAAATGGGAGCAATGAATTTAAAAAAAATCTTTATTTATGCCTCCGTGTATGATGATGATTATTGTTGGGCTGAAATATTTTAATGCATAACGCATGAATTGAGATAGTTTTTGGGCCGTTCGTTCGTACCATTTGCGTTGTAAACAATCTCCCAAAGGTTCTACATCCAGGAAGGCAGACATGAAATATCCAATGAACGAAGACATCTCAGCTGAAAGTTTTTTATTGATATATAGCAAGTATAAGATGTAAGAACGGGGTGGTCTCGGGTATTAGAGGCTTAGAACAGTTGTTGACAGATCAAGAGCCAGGAGTGATCTGCCGTTTGGGCAGTAGATTGTTTCGCCACGATTCGATAATACATTGAGCCAACAAACCGCAGACGCGTAGAAGAATCTTTGTACGTTAAGGATAATTAATATAATTGTTTTGGGAGGATGTAATGAAAAGGCTACCACATTTGGCGAAACCGTAACTTTTGTGAATTTTAGAGGACACAGGCGGGCAACCCGGTGGGAAAGGAATTTTAGTCAAAGGAAAGAGCTAAACATTGTATCTGGGAAATTACATTACTTGCACAATTTGTTTATGAACAGAAAAAGGTTGGGCGCCCAAGCAGCTGTCAATGAATGTCCAGAACACATAACATTACATCTGTTATAACCGCATTGGAATTAAAATAGATTTATAACGTACATGCTGCATTTAGTAAAGATAGTCTTTCATATGAGAAAAGGAAGTAACATTTGAGGTTTTAGAATAAGATATATTTTAGCGAAGAGAATATTAATTAATATATTGAAAATTAAGTTAGGAAGATAATAATTTAGAATAAAGATATGTATAAATGATTCTATATCATATACATATTCTCCCCTTCGACAAAATGAAAAAAAATGACGCTGGCTCAATGTACATCGGTACAAACTGTTATACGTATCTGCAAAAAGTTCAGTACACAATTATACTTGGAGACCACCCAAAAGTACACAATAAAACAAAATACAAATAAACATATAGAAATAAAAATATACAAGTACTTGTTTTCAAAATGTTGCACTTTCAGTATGTGTGCAAAGGTACCTAAAATGATTTTTTTTTTTTTTTAAATCATACAAATGTTCTGTTTCATTTTTTTTTAAAACAGCTGCAGCATTTAAAAATACAGAACAATATAATAATTATCATTTCAATAATATTCGTCATAATTGACGGAGGCCTATATATTTTTCATACATATGTATATGCATGTATGTGTGCACAATTATCAAAATCTTCAATGCTAGCAATTCTCATAATGATGGTAACATACATATCTGCAGATTTCTTTGATTTTAGCTAGCTTTACTTCAAAAATGTTTATCATAATAAACATTAATATAGCAATATAATATGACAACAGAAACTAGTTTAAATTGGAAAGTAAATATAAACAAAGGCAAATGTAATATATATAAACAATAATTATGCATAAAAGTTTAATATAAATAAATGTTTTCCTTTATTCAAGTGAAAATAAAAATGTATGAGGCAAAAATATGTTAAAAGTAGAGTGATACTATGCAAAGTATGAATACTGACAATGGGAAATAAAATTAACGTACCAAATTAAGAATCTATTGCATCAAAGTATTATAAAAATTGTAAACAACATGGCAAAAAAAAAACTGGTGCATATGAGCAAAAATTGGATTAAAAAATTTTTTGTAACATTTTTATCCATTAAATTGTAGTGTCCACAAATATGATTTTTTTTTTATTAATTGTAAAAGGTGTGGGATTTATAAATAATAAAAAAATATATAGGAAAAATAATCATATAAACTGAAAAGTAAACACCGTAGGTATTATGCGCTATCAGAAAGTACGTGTGTAAAATGTTGAAAAAGCAGTCCTATCGTCTACCATATGACTCATAGACATGTCATATGACAGGAATGCAAAAAGAAAATTTATCTATCTAGTATATCTATATTTTGTATGTGTGTAGTGTAGAGTACTTCTGAAAAATACATTTACCAGAATGACACTTACAAGACATATTTATAAAAATTAAATCCTATAAATTAAAGAAAAATGTTTTTTGTAAATGTGTAAACATTGTACGTTGATGAGAGAACATGAAGTAAATGTGTGACAAAATGTATTAAAAATTTACCTATACCATTATTAAAATTTCAATTCAAAAATATTGAACTGATGAATTCCATGATGTGAAGTTAAATTGTTATGTAAGCAGAGTTTTTTTTTTTTTTTTTTTTTTTTTTTTTTTTTTTTTTTTTAAATACATGAAGTATATCATAATCATGGAAAGAGATAGGATGAAAAAGTGTGAAAGAAAAAAAATAAACATTGTGATAGAGAAAATAAATTTTTTGAATAAATGTCATGTCAACTATCTATTAAAATGAATGAAATTGAACCAATTTGTGAAAAGTCACAGTTCAAAAATGATGTAAACTATAAATTTAAATGAACCGACGAGAGAGAGAACCATTGGAATTTTGCATAAATGAAAATGAATGTGTCTAAAAATAGTTTTAAAAGGAAGAGTATATTGTAAAATAAAGAGAAAATAAATATTGCAAACAGTATAGAGAACCAATGTAAACAATTGCATGTGTAACTGTGAATGACAGACTACAATTTTATATCCAAAGCATTCTGCGAAAAATCATTGTAAAACTTTGTAGAAAAATATGCTTTGTACCTCTTTGTATTGCAAAAATACTCTGAAAAATTGTAGAAGGGAGTATCATTTACGAAAAGTCCATCAGCACTCAAAAGAAAGAACTTTGTAAGAAAATAAAACATTGTACGTTGGGCGCTAATAAATGACTTTTGCCTCCGTGCATTTAGTTACTTCTCAGTTATTTAGCTATAGAAGTGATAATATCATTCTGAAATTGATATTTTACGAAGAATTCATATAAATTAGTCCAACATCTAGATTTATAATAAAAATAAAAATAAACTTGCAGATTCCATAAGCATTTTCATTATCCATATCTTTATTTTTCATCATTACATAATTTTTCTCCTAATATTTTACATGAAAATGACTGAGCAATTTTTATGCAGCATTATATAGCATTTTTTTCGTTTTCTGAAATTTTTTTTTTAACTATTTATTTTTATTTTTGCACTTTGTTTAGTTATTTCTATATTCCACTCGCAAGATTCGTCTGAACTTACGTATAAAATATCAAGTCTTGCGTTTAATACTTTGGCTTTAAAAAAAATACAACACTAAATCACATATTTCTTGTTTGTCTGTTGATTTAGAACTTACGGAAAGTTCTACTTCAACCAGATGTATCATGGAATAAATCGTCGCATAAATCATTATTTATTACATCTTCCTCGTATGTTACAATAATAGGATCATGTGAAAAAAAATAAAAAGGTTTTCCAGAACATTCGAAAAAGAATCCACATCTATCATATAATAAAGATTGTTCAATCAAATGTCATGTAAGAAAAAAAATGATGTATTGATGAAAAGTAAAGAGATGAATAATGAATAAGATTATGGAACTGGTAATTCCATTTTGTTTTGTTTTTTATTATAAATGTCGAAGTCGGACCAATTTATATGAATTATTCGCAAAATATCAGTTTCAGAATTATATTATCCCTTTTATAGCTAATAAACTGAAAAATAACTACCATAGATGCACGGAGGCATATGTAAAAATTTTCAAAATAATTACCCCCATTCGGAGCCATTGCTCCCATTTTGAGAACAACTTGTGCTTTCGATAATTGCATAGACCTTCTAATATAGTATCTTTGCTCTGAGGGTAATTGTGATTGATCGATTCGTATTATACATATTAAGTCAGGATTGATGTAATAATAACAGACAGTTACATGCATAATTTAAATAAAAAATAACATTTTTATCATAAAGTTTTTTTTTTTTAATATTTATTTTTAATGCGGGCAAAAAGGTCAATTTCGCATTTATTAACACGTTTTAAAAAACCGATAATTCAAATGAAACTTAAAAAAAAACACAGAAGTCATCACATAAATTCAAAATTCAAAATGCAAATAACATGAACCTTTTAACAATATATAAAATACTCACTTTAGAAAAAAATATCCGAAAGCAATGTCCCCAAAATGGGAGCAATGACGCCTAATCGGTTAAGAATATTTTTTAATGGTGAAAAGAATGCTCTAAAATGTTCAATAGTTATGCTTTTCTATGTAAAAGGAATTTTTTTTTAACAAAGGAACATACATCACGAATTAAGCAAAATATGAATAAAATGTTTAAAAGGTAAAAAATAAGCCTTATTTCATTTTACATGATGCATAACCGAATTTCGAAATGTATATAATAATCAAAGAGAGTAGAAAATAATAATAAACGAGTTTTTCCTTTTTTCTTTCCAGAAAAGAAGATGGAGAGAAAAGAAGAAAGGTAGATAGTTTAAGGGAAACAAAAATGTTTGAAATGACGAAAAAAAAATGCATTTATTATTATTATTATTATTATCATTATTATTATTATTATTATGTTTGAACTTTTACGAATGTTGTACAACTGGTACGATAGGAAAATTCTTAAAATTACGGCCGTACGAACCGTAAAAGTTCGTGGCAAAACTTGTTTTCCTAAGATTCATTTTGACGTATACAATATTAACATTAGAACTACCGGAAATTTTACTCAAGTTTTTTAAAACTATTTCACACCAGAAATTTTATTTAAAACTACTTAACTTATTCATTTAACGTATTTCTGTGAGTTTTATATTTAATTTATTTTTAAAAGAAATTTCTGGTTCGAATCGGAATATATTCATTTGGTAACTGTCAAAATTACGGCTCGTGGCAGTTCTAATGTTAAGTTTTTTGTTATTGTTTTTTACAATTCAACAAATATTTTTAATTTCTATAATAGAATATTCTGATTTGTTCTGATAATGGTTCAGATTGAGCTGGAACATGTGAACAGTCTAATAAAACTTATTTTACTGTTTATAATCTTTTTATTTTACACTTTTTACCAATTAAAAGAAGTATAAAATTACAAGGTGGTATAATTTGTTTTATTTCTCTATAAAACATTAATAAATAAATTAAAAAAGAAGTAATAGTGTAAATTAATTACAGAGTTCATAATCCATGATCAAACTTCAGACAATTTCCATCAATTCAAACCTGTCTGGTTCTCTAAGTGATTTGTCATTTTTTTTCTGGCTATTTGTTGCAACATTTGTGAATGTTTTCCCTTTCGGAGATGTTTAACTATTTTTTTTAAGCTTAGTAATTGATTTTTTTTCAGCAAAATATATTTATTTTCTGCTTCAAAATGTATATTGAGAATTACACAAAGTATAAACACAACGTTTAAAATAGAAATACTACGCTTTATTTAACCTTTAATGAAGCATAACTTAAAAAAAATTCATCTTATTTCTAAAACAAATAGAAGGAGAAAGAAAAAGAAGAGAAACAAGTTCTTCCGGGCAAGTCGGAAGAATAGATTGAATCTTTTTTTTAAATTACATCAGATTAAATACAAATTAAACAAATTGGTCTTACTATTTTGAAGTTCGTTATTTTGGGGATAAAGATAATTTGTAGAGAAATATTTAATTCGACTTACCAAATGTAATTGTATGTTGAAATGTACCAAATGTAATTGTATGTTTGAGGTTGAAATAACAAGAATTTTCACATTACTTCTAAACCAAATAGAAGGAGAAAGAGAAAGAAGGGAAACAAATCCTTCCGGCCAAGTTGGAAGAATATATTTTTTTTCTTCTTTTGAATCTACATCAGATTAAATACAAATTAAACAAATTGGTCATACTACTTTTAAGTTTGTTATTTTGGTAATAAAGGTAATTTGTAGAGAAATGTATAATTGGGCTTACCAAATATAATTGAATATGAGGTTAATGTTTTTCGGATTTTCAAAGACACGTTATTTTCGAACGAATTACCAAATCTTCTTGATTATCGAACCCATCCAAGATATTTAATTTAAAAAAAATAATAATAAATAAAGTAATAATAATAATAATAATAATAATAATAATAATAATAACCTAATCTTTGCCGCGAAAGGACTTGTATAATGTAATATCATTAAAGCAAAGCATTTTTTCTCCGAAAACCATAATGTAACAGAATTATTTTGTGTGCCTTTGTAAACAAACTACAAGAGCTACATACTTGAATAACGAACTCATCCAAGATATTTTTAAGATCAATACGCTGTCCCGATTAGTAACGGATTGATTCATTATTTCGGACGTTATTGTGATGACAAGTTTTTAATTAAATATATATGGATAGATATTTAAACAAAGTGATTGCAATAAGGTCAATTTCTAAAGAAATCAACCTTAAAAAGAAGATAAAATAGTAAGTCATCCTTTTCTTGGAATAGATGAAAAATATGCTTTTATAGCCCCACCAATCTCATTTTCAAAACGAAAACGACGCCCGCGTAATTTTTGTAGATTAAAAAATTGCCGAAAGTCACGCACAGCGAGATCAGGAGAATAGGGAGGATGTTGTATCACTTTGATACTTTTTGTTCAAGAAATTCGACTGTAATCCTTGCTGAATGAAAAGAAGCATTGTCGTGATGAAGCCTGAGTCCCCTAACATTCATGTCTTCTGTCCCTCTAGATATGTATGTCTGAATACCAGTTATAATTTTATAAATAATGCGATGCACATAATCATTAAGTAATTTTAGGGTATTTTTTACTGATTTAGACAGTAATCCGCTTTTTGGTGTTCTGTTAAATTATGGGGGGGGGGGGGCAACGGCAAACTAATTTTTTCATATTCAGTTAATTCTTCATGAATAATTATATACAGGATGTCCGAAAAGTCTGGAAACGGTCAAATAACTCGATAAATATACATCGGATTGAAAAACGGCAAAATGCATGTTCAATATTTTTGAAAAATCTATTTAGGGATATGAAAGTTGCCCCCCCCCCAACTCCCCCCCGGGGGAAAGGAGGGGGGGACTTTGAAATCTTAAATGATGATTTTTTTATTGCAGATTCGGATTCTACGGGAAAAAATACGTAACTTTTGTATTGAACATTTTCTTCGAAACATTGTAGATGGCGCTGTAATCGAGTGCAATGTTGTGAGAATCGTTACCATTGCAATGTCTGGAAACGCTCGAATAACTCGAGAAATATACATCGTATTGAAAAACGGAAAAATGCATGTTCAATAGTTTTGAAAAATCTATTTAGGGATATCAAAGTTGCCATTTTTCTAAAATATTAAACACGTATTTTTCCGTGTTTCAATCTGGTGTATATTTCTCGAGTTATTCGAGCGTTTTCAGACATTGCAATGGGTAACGATTCTCACAGCATTGCACTCGATTACAGCGCCATCTACAATGTTACGAAGAAAATGTTCAATAGAAAAGTTACGTATTTTGTCCCGTAGAATCCGAATCTGCAATAAAAAATGGGGGTCATCTTTTTAAATGGGGGGCGGGGCAACTTTCATATCCCTAAATAGATTTTAAAAAAATATTGAACATGCATTTTGCCGTTTTTCAATCCGATGTATATTTCTCGAGTTATTTGACCGTTTCCAGACTTTCCGGACACCCTGTATATAGCTGCGTATGCAATGTTAAGTTCCTTCTGTATCGTTTGGTAGGTACAGCGATTATCATCGATTAATCTTTTTCGTATACGGCACAGTTTTTGGACTACACCTGACAAAGTCCTACCTTTGTCTTTTTCATCTAGGAGAGAATTTCGACCTCTTATAAATTCCGTAAACCGACTGAATACAGTGGTACTGGATGGAGCTTCATTTCCATATGCTAATTATAGACGTTGAAGGCATTCTTTTTTATTTAGCCCCACTTTAAAATCATAGATAATTATAGCTCGATAATGTTCTCGCGTCAACTCCATATTCTTTTCTTTCAAAATTTATTCTACGATAGCTATAAATTACAACTGTTGAAGCAAATTATCGTCTGCGGACATAAAATAATTCAAATTTAATTATCCAAACATTTTTTTTTAATTTTTATTTAAAATTTATATTTTACTTATTTATTAATTATTATTATTATTATTATTTACGCATATCTTCTGTCCCTGTTTTAAAAAATTCAGTGTTACCCTCGTACGTTCACCGTAGCCTATTTCTGATGTTAATAGGATATTTTTTCAATCTCAGTTCAGTCTTTTTCAGACATCCAGTCTGAAACTAATCATAAAATGACAAACAGAGAAAATCAAAGAAAAGAAACTGTAATAAATAAGCCGGATGAGCCATTATTCGACGCTGAAATGTCTTCGCCTTCTTATTTTAAATTATAGATACCCAGTTTATAAATTCCAATTATTTTAAATAAAAAACTGATTCCATTTAAGTGGGTCCTTATTTTATTTGAGATTGGATCTTTATTTTTTTTTAAATATTTTATTAAAGTAAAGGGTGAAACCTTTCTTTAAATAAACGAAGCGTCGAATATGACCCTCAGCGGCTGGAGGGGAATAACATTTCTGGTGTGTGTGGGTGGTCCATTAGTAATATGTAGTTATGTTTCTTACAATGCCTTTGCTGTGCAGTGCTGAATCTCTCACAAGATATCATTAGTCGCCTATTAAATTTATTAAAAACTTGAAATGCGTATAATTTGATATGTATAATATAAAAAGGGGTTCCTGTATACTTAAATTTATTAAAAACTTGAAATACGTATAATTTGATATATATATAATTTAAAAAGAAGTTTCTGAAATAACACTTATTTCTATTAAAAAGGCCAAACAGGATTTTTTGTTATGAAAAGGGAACATCCACTAGGATGAATTCCTAAATATAGTTCCACATCAACCGTTGATTTTGAAAGCGCGGGGCAATTCAATTTTGTAGAAAAAATTAGTTTAAGCTAAATCGTATTACAAATTAACATACAATTTATGTTTTTTAATCAATTCACAGTAAATATCTTTTAATTTTAGTATAAATTTGTTACTAGTGAAATATTTGGTCAATGATATTTCAAATGCGTTTGATTTTGAAAGTGTGAATGGAATTATTTTTCATGTTGCATAATATTAACAAACACACACAGAATTTCATCATGAATACTTTTAAAATCTTCAGTATGTAAATTAAGAATTATAATTATATGCATACAATTTAAAATATTTGTTCTTATTTTTTTCCTCCTTTTCCTATAAAATTAAGTTTATTTTTTGTTGTAGTCTAACTTTTCTAAAGAAGAATGAAATATTCAAAATATAATTTATAATTATTATTATCATAATTATTTATAAGAATTATTAGAAATATAATTTATAATTACATTCTTAACTAATTTTTGAAATAATTATTTCCCTTTAGTTCTCATAAAATCAGTAATAAAAGTATACTGCAGGTGGTAAAATGCTCCGTAAACATGATTTCTTAAGGCTGTTTTCAAATTCGTGCTGGCTACTTTCTGACACATTCCTGAATTCGTTTTTATTCGCAAATGTATGAAATTGGCAAGTGTTTTTATTCAGAAACTATGGAATCGAACAGCGTTTTTCGGCCAATTCAAAGCATCTTTCGGAAAATGCTGCCTTTTTTAACCGAATTTTCGGACGCGACAGTCCAAGACAGTTTGTCATGAGACAATCTCTTATAACTCAAGATGTAATGCATTTATCTATAAATGATTTAAAAAAAAAAAAAAAAAAAAAAAAAAACTTCAATAGTCATATATTTCAATTGCATGCTTTTGCGGTTAAAAATGAGTGTAAAAAAGTTTTACGTTTTTGAGTGCGGAAAAATATTTTTTGAGAATCCCCTTTAAAAAAAGTTGAAAGTTCCCAAATGGTAATAACCCCCCCCCCCCCCCAAAAAAAAAAATAAATAAATAAATAAATAAATAAAAATAAAATAAATAAATAAATAAAATAAATAAATAAAAATATTTTCTTGCAATTTTTGCATTTTCTTCAATTTTCAACTTTAAATCACCTTAAAATGTTTCTTCAGACTTTTTCTTCTTCTCCTTCACTTTTTTTTATTATTTTGTTAGAAAATGTAGAATTTTTAAGAAAATGAATCTCACGACAGATTATATGTATCTGATCCAATTAATAAAAGCAAAAATAATACATCTTTATCTTCTTATAAAAATACACGTAATAATTACGTAGTTCTGTCATAAACATATGTGCATATATTAATCTAAATCCTATGTTGAATACATAAAGGTAACGGCTTTGTTTTCAAAATAATTTAAAATGACCATCTTGCAGAGTAATTTCAGAAAAGTCATCAAAATTCATGGAATGATTAGTAATATAAAGCACTGAAAAGTAAATTACGTGATTATATAAGTTTTTGGTACAAGAAATAGAGTACTTTCCTTTATTACATCTTGTATATCATGACATTTTGTTATGTTCGCTCTTAAATATTACTAAATTTTTCAACAAGTATTGCAAACAGTATTAGGACATCATAAAATAGAAAATGAAAGACGTACGATCGTTTCGGATTAAATAAAAATCCCTGACGGCTCGGCCTACAGGCACAGGAAGATTTCGAAGACGCAGACCGTGGGGCGCCTGTTTGTTGGTAATCGCCGAAGAAATGACCTTTTTGCCATAATGCGGCAGTTGAGACAGCCCACTTCGAAATCTACCTGTGTCTGTAAGCGGAGCCGGCAGGGATTTTTTTTTTTTTTTTTTTTTTTTTTTTTGCTTTAAGGGTTGGTCCTATAAAAAAACTTGTCAATATAAAAGTTGTAGATAATATTAAGAGGATTTATAATAAATTTAAGCGGATTTGATATCTTGTGAATTGGTGAAGTTATGATTATTTATTCTTAAACCCCTCTCCCCCCCCCCCTTTTGAGGTGATTTTTTAATGATATCAAAAATCTGTCATACAGAAATTTTCGGCCCTTTTCCGAGAAGCAATAATAACTTTCAATGGTTTCTATACGTATCCTAATTAAGAAGTTATGGGGGTTTTCTGTTTTCACAAAGAACCCCCATTCCCCCCCCCCCCTCCATTGGTTCGATTTTGCCCATTAACGAACTTGATTGAGATTTTATGCCCCTTGATTTTATGTATCAGTTTGGAAGAGATTTGTGCAGAATTATTGAAGTTATCGTGTCCATAAAAAAGTGACATAGATAGATAGATAGAGTTTTGAACTGGGGTGGTTTTGGATTCTGAGAGTCATGATCGGCGTAGATCTGCAATTTTTTTTCAGAAATTCCAACTTAGGGGAGAATGTAATAGGTAGCATTTCTTACGAAATCTACCTAATAATCCAGCACGTGATCAGAAAGAGGGTAAAATACCTGGCAGAACCGACAAACAAAGAAATTCATTCATTGAGTTTAGAGGAATCCATCTGTGATAAATTTTCATTACGTTTTAACATGCGAGGTATTAATTAGAGCCTTTCATGATCAGATAGAGCAGAACACAAAGAGTTGCACAATACCGCATGCTTTACTTTTAATCCCTTCGCGACGAGCGTCACGTATACGTGACGCATAAAGTGTTCAGAATCCGTAATTATTCCTACCAGTAATTTTTTACTGAAAATTTTGTCTTATTTAATCAAAGCATTTCTAGTATTAAATTAGGCAAAATTTCTATTTTAAAAATCGGTGATAAATTATTAAAAATTCTGTAAAGAACGCTCGTCTCGAAAGGGTTAAAGAATCTAAGCCGCTAATTAACTCTAGGTTCCGGTCGAGAGCCACGTATGTGGGCCGTATAGGTTGAATACGCTTCTTTATTTTTGAGCGTCATTATTTATGAATGATAATCTTCTTACTATTATATAAGAGAAAGATTATTATTCGGAACTATTGGTATTTTAAAAAAAACTAAAAGTCGTATTAACGACGCCCGTCAAGAAGGATTTAATTGCCTCAAAGTGGTTGTGGTAATTATTTACTTATTTATTTATTTATTTATTTTTAGAAGGATTTTTATTTCATATAATTTTATCCTCCAGTTAATTACATACATCATCTAAAAGTAAAAAATAAATATATAAAATATAATTTATATGAACAACTGCAAGAACTGATTTCATGAATTTTGATTTTTAGATCCTGATTACCTAGGCCTAGGCTATGGATAAAAATAAAAAAAAAGAAACACAAATGATAATAAAGTATGTGAAAATAATTCAGAAAAACTACACTATAAAAAATAAACTACACAAACACCATCACAATTCAGTTTGATTATATTCTTGATTATGTTCTATCCTGTAAAATAATTTGTAAATTGCGCGAAAATGACCAAGAAAAATTATAACGTAAAAAATATTCATTATTGGTTGTTTGTTTTTCAATTACAGAGCAACATGTAAAATAATGCGACGAAAGCAACAATAATTAACAGCAAAACTTACGAAAATAACCAGAAAAAACAAGAATGTCAAAAATAATCGACCATTATTTGTTCGTATCCCTCAAACGCAAGTTAAAAGTAATTTATACGAACACTTGCTGGCGTTGATATGATGAATCTTGATAAAATCTAAGTTTTTATAAAAACTTGATAAATGAATGTAAAGTTTTTAGTTGGTTTTACAAATAGAAAAGATTATGTGAGTAAAAAGAGGAAACGAATATGTCAAAAATAATTGACTATTATTGTAAATTAATGAAAAAAGACGATAAGAAAGATCAAATGTTGCAGTTTTATCTAGTCTAGGAAACGAGCGATGAAATCTGTGTTTAGCTTCGATGCAAGAACCGGAAGTTTGTATAAAGATGCTATGTAACATACAGAGAAAAAAAAATGAAAGAGCTTTATATCCAAATGTTTTTTTACAAGTAGAGAAGACAGGATGCATGATAATACTCCGACTGCACAAACAGATATTTTATTGCCTAATTATATTTTCTTTAAGCCTTAAACTTCGGTAAGATGTATCATCGAATACTACATCGTATTTATTCTCGATTTAAGCAATTCTTTGGTATTAATCTATCAGCCGAACACGAAATATTGGATAAGAAATCTGAACTTTTCGAATGAAAGCAATTCATTATGTAATGTAGATTTAAAAAGAAAAAAGAAAAAAAAAAGATAGGACATATCACAATATAAATAATGTCAGACGACATAAATAGTGTATAGAAAATATAAATTTATAAATAGTGCACCCAGAAAAAGGAACTAATTAAAACAACAAAACATGTTTTGTTGAGTACATTTTGGTTGTTTCAGGCAAAATTTTTAGTTGAAGTAAAAAGTTGGTTTTGTTGCATTGACAAAAAAAATATTGTTAACACACTTACAAAATTTTAACAAAATTTCATCAATTTTACTTGAATTAACAAAATCTGTTTTTTTAATTTTACCATAATTTTGTAATTTGTAGTTCCAGCAAACTTTTGTTGCTTTTACAAAATTTTAACAAAATTTCATCAATTTTACTTGAATTAACAAAATCTGTTTTTTTTAAAATTTTACCATAATTTTGTAATTTGTAATTCCAGCAAAATTTTGTTGCTTTTACAAAATTTAAATTGTTGTATAGTAGCCATAACTCTCTCACGTAACTTGGTTTATTTGACGTATATAGCTGTATAATTAAAGGATTAACATATTTTTTGGATAATTAAATTTTTTTTAATTGGGACGGACCAAGGTAGTTTTGAAAATCCCCTATCTCATTTATTACTTTCTTCTATCTTTACAAGAAAGTATTGGAGTCATGAAAATTTTCAACTTCTGGTTTTTGACGGATTTTAGAATTTCCTGAACACGATTTGGTTGTTTTTAGAAAATGACTGTCTATGATTCTGTCAGTCTGTATGTTACAAAAATTTTGAGGGCGCTCTATTTCAAGAACTAATACATGGAATTTAATAAAACTTTATATTCAGTTACTTCCTAATATAAATTGGTGCTGATTAGTTTTTGACGTAAATCGCGCAACAGGTGGCGCTGCTGTCTTGCAATTTTCGCGATTTCTGCAATAGATTCACGATTTCTCAAGAACTAATGCACTGATTTACATCAAAATACAGATTAAGTTAGACCTTGACATAAATAGAAGCTGATTAAGTTTTGGTGTAAATAGCCCAACAGGTGGCGCTGCTATGCTATTTTTTCATGATTTTCACTATAACTAAATCTCAAGAACTAATGCTCGGATTAATTTTTAAATCATTTTCAGCAGTGATTTACGCATGTAATTCTTAAATAATAACCAGTGAATTTTTATCCTGCTTTTTTTTTTCAAGCGTAAACCAACAGAGTGAAAAATGTCCCAATCCGGGATCAGAACCTAAAAAAATAGTTAAGTTTAGATTGGTTATACTACAAAAAATAATTCTAAAGTAAATATTATAATTGTTTATGTAACAAAAACCTTTTGTTGTTAAAACAAAGAAAATTCTTAAAATTACACAAAGCAATTGTTCTTTAAACAAAAGTTTTTGTTGCCGAAACTGAAAAGAACTCTTAAAGTAACAGATAATTATATTTATTTTGAGAAAACTTTCAACAAAAGAATTTTGTTAATTCAAGTATAATTGAACATTTTGACTTGAATTAACAGAACAATTTTTTGCTGACGATACAAAATTTTTTGTTGGAATTGCAAGAAAAATCAACAATATTTTTCTTGTTGATTCAAACAAATTTTCCATTGACCCATATTTAAACGGAAAGTTTTGTTGAGCCAACCAAATTTTTGTTGATTCAACAAAACTTTTCTCTGGGTGTGTATGACGACGACATAAATAGGATATCTACAATATAGTGTATTTAATGAAATACGTGAAAGTATGATTATAATGAAGAACTAGACTAATTTTACCACAGTTATTCTAATTGGTAAAGATATCATATCAGGTGTAATCTTACCAACTGGACGAAAAAGTCCGGGCCAAGATTATTTCAGCCAAGGTATCCCGGATTCGAATCCTGGCCCGGACTTTTTCGCCCAGTTGGAAAGATTACATCTGATATGATTTATTTACCAATTAAAATAATTGTGGTAAAATTAATCTAGTGTAATCACGTTTCCAGCGTTTACTGGAGGTTCCATTACCTGTGATTTATTCTGTTATGCTGATTCAGATATCAGAACAGATCCTATGATCATTAAGGTTAACTGAGTGAATTAGTTCAGCCATATTCGTTCGGGATTGCTCAGTTGGTAGAGCATTGGCAAATATTGCCAAGGAATCCCGGGTTCGAGTTCTAGCCCGGACTTTTTCGCCCAGCTGGGAAGATTACATCTGATATAATGAAGTATTTTTTTAGAATAAAATCGATAAAAATGATAAAAGAGAAGAAAAAAAAATCCTTCCTTGGGCATTCAGAGATATCTAATTATGTTTGTTTTTAATTGTTGATAGTTTTGTTACTTTTATGAAACATAAATATTAAAATAATCTCATTATTAAACTAGCGCAATTAACATTGCTTTTTACACCCAAAGCAGCTGATATGATACAAAGTTGGAAGATTTTTTCTTTTCTCTAAAAGAAAGGTACTGTACTTTTTCATAACATATTACTTATGGAAATTTTAACCTCTCACGATATTGAAATTTTAACTTATTAAGAATCGTTAACAGTAAAATCTAAAAGCAATATGGGTGTTCAGTAAAACAAAAAATGCCTAATTGAATGATAAATATTTCATACGTTTCAAAACTTTAACAACAATGAAAATAAAATTACCCCATTTTGCATTATAAAAAGAAGAGTTTACTTCTATACATTAAATAAACCTTTCAACTTTCTTCTTAAGAGGCCGCTTCACTGAAACTCCCCGATTGTTAAATCTCATATTAACCTATGGTAAAACTTAAAAGAGCAATTAATCATTACCTAATATAATTATTAAAATACGGTTTTCACTATTAGAAAGTACACGTCAGATGCCAACGATATGTGTTTTTAAAAAATTATCTCCTTAAACTTTAAGTATTTAAAAAATCCATATAAACTTTGAAATTTCCATTCGATGAAATTTTATCTTCTTAAAAATACTTAAAATTTGCGGAGACGATTTTTAAAAGAGCACATCATCGGGATGTAACGTGTACTTTCTAATGGGGAAAACCATATTTTAATCATTATATTAGGAAATGAGTAATTGCGCTTTTAAGTTTTCCCATAGGTTAACATGGGATTTCGCGATCGGGGAGTTTCAGTGAAGCGCCCCCCCCCTCCCCCCCCCCTAAAAAAATGAAGTCTTTGAAGAAAATATGTTACAACGAGTACAATTGAGAGCTTTTGCTATACTTTCTTCTACATGAAATGTATGACTAGCTCGGAGGACATTTTTTGTGCAAGCTCATACTTCAAACAATTTTTAAAAGGAAAAAAAAAATGTATACAGGATTATTCAAAACTCACCGACTCAAAAGGAATACTTAAAGAACGGAGAATCATGGAAGAGAAATGTCAAAGTAAAAGAAAAATATGACAGGTAAATAAAATAGAACACTGTAGACTGTAAAACACGCCTTTTTTTTCTCAATTCCTCGTAACTCCTTGATATTCAGTAAAATCTGATTAAAAAACATTGACGGTTTTCCAAATACAAAATTAAAACGTAATAATTATTTAAGTATTTTTTCAAATCCAAAGGAGCTATTTTCAGACACTTTTTTAAAATTCTTTTTTGCTCAGAAACGCATGAAATGAGCAGGAATTGTTATTCAGAAACTTTGTAATCGAAACACGTTTTCCATTTTTTGGTAAAGGCAAAATATCTTTCAGAAAACACTGTCAAAATCGGCGTTTTGAAAAGAATTTTCAATGCTTCAGCGCCCAGAATGGAGAAAAGCGTGTTGTCACGTGACACGATTCGCTTATAACTCGATAAGTAATTTATTTATCAAAAAATGGGAAACTTATTTCGATTCTAAATTGTTTTAATAGTCAGGGCTGCCAATTTTATGCCTTTGCGTTTAAAAATGAGTCAGAAATTGTGTCAGAAAGTGTTGCGTTCTTCAGCAGATCATTTGAGAACCACCTTAAAGAAAAGAGAATCACAGAAGAAAAAATAACTGAGAAAAATGTAAAATGTGAGAAGAAAATTAAATATAAACCTTTAGATTGTAAAACACATACAAAAAAAAAAATCTGACTCTTTCTTTATTACTTAGAAAAATCTTATTAATAAACACTGATTGATTCAAATATTAAATATAAAAACAACGCATATTTAAAGAAAAGAGATTTCGTGGAAAGAAAACAATGAGAAAAAGATAAAATTTGACCAGGGCTCGAAATGGAAAAGTCCATGAACCGGAACGCTATTTAAAATTATTGTTGACTAAAAATGTTTTTTTTAAGTGTAGACAAATATATTTCTAACCATACAAAAACAATTTGAAAAATGGATTCAAGATTCTAAATAATGATTTTAAAAAAGTTACAAGGAGAACAATAAGCTATATATATATAGCTTATTTAGATAGCGTTAGTAATTATAGCTTATTTTCAGAAATATCTTATTAATAAACACTGATTGATTCAAATATTAAATTTAAAAACAACGAATACTTAAAGGAAAGAGATTTCGTGGAAGGAAACGTTTTAGAAAAAGATAAAATTTGACCAGGGCTTGAACTAGAAAATTCCATGAACCGGAACGCTATTTCAAAATTATAGTTGACTAAAACTGTTTTTCTAAAGGGTAGACAAATGTATTTCTGACCATACAAAAACAATTTGAAAAATGGATTCAGAATTCTAAATAATAATTTTAAAAAAAGTTACAGGGAGAACAATAAGCTATATATATATATATAGCTTATTTAGATAGCGTTATTAATTATAGCTTATATTCAGAAAGATCTTATTATTAAACACTGATTGATTCAAATATTAAATTTAAAAACAACGAATACATAAAAAAAAAAGAGATTTCGTGGAATGAAAAGTTTGAGAAAAAGATAAAATTTGACCAGGGCTCGAAATGAAAAAAATCCATGAACCGGAACGCTATTTTAAAATTATAGTTGACTAAAAACTTTTTTTTTTTTAATTGTAGACAAATGTATTTCTAACCAAACAAAAACAGTTTGAAAAATGGATTCAAGATTCTAAATAATAATTTTAAAAAAAGTTACAGGAAGAACAATAAGCTATATATATATATATATACATCACTACATTTATGTTTCGAAAGGACGAATATTGTCTTTTTTGCCGATAGCAACAAGCGTTGTGTAAACGAACTCCGTGTCTCTGGTAAGGCCTAAATTCATGTTAATCTTCGTTATATCAAAAGATTAAAATTAAAAATCTTGGATGTGTGGCCTGTCATGTTCACTGCTTACTGCAGATTTTAGTCATTTTTTTTTTTAATTGTTCATTTTACTTTAGAGTTGGGAGTCCGATATTTACGTTTGAAGATACTTTAGTAAGTCTCGGTCATCCTCTTATCAGCATCCACTAATACACGTGGTGGAATGATTGCATAAAACAAATTATTTTTAATGATAAATTTTAATACCATAAAATTATCCTAAAACACTGCAATAATAAATACACCAGTCGTGCAGGACTATTAAATCTGATGTCCGAAATTCAACTATTCAACAGGATCTAAAACAATATGTTTTAATAATTGCATGAACCGGAACGATTCGTGCAATTATTTCACGAACCGGGACAATATTTTTCCTAATTTCATGAGCTGGAATATCGTTTCGGTTTGCTCCGGTACATTCCGAGTCCTGTAGAAAAATAAAATACAACACTGTAGACTGTAGAACACTTTTTTTTTTTTTTTTTTTTTAAATTTCTCGTCACTCTTTGATATTCAGAAAAGTCTGATTAAAAAACACTGACGTTTCAAAAATACAAAATTTAAAAGTAATATATACGTAAAGAAAATAGAATCACAGAAGAAAAAGTTTTGAGAAAAATATAAAATATGACAGGAAAATTAAATATAAACCTGTACGTTGTAAAACTCATCTTAAAAAAAAAAAAAAAAAAAAAAAAAAAAAAAAAAAAGAATATTTTTTACATTTTCTTTACTATTCAGAAAAATCTCGTTAATTAACATTAATGTTTTCAAATACTAATTTTAAAAACAACGAATACTTAAAGAAAAAAGATTCCGTGGAGGAAACATGTCTGAGAAAAAGATAAAATATGACAGGTAAATAAAATATAAGACTGTAGATAAGACTGTAAGACACACCATTATTTTTCAAAAATCCTCGTGACTCTTCCCTTACTATTCACACGATGGTGATGCTTTGCTAAAAATGTCCCGGTGAAATCTTGTTACTGCAAACATTTATTTAAGATTCGTTTACTTAAAATCTTCGTTTATTTTTCCAAATAGTAGTTCACAAATAACGCTAAAGTGGACTGCCGAAAGAAAAGCAAGTTTACAAGTATATGTTATTTGCCCAACTATGAAGACAACCTGTAGAGCAGTAGACAACTGAGACAACATGGGGCGTACGCATAGGTGGGCAATTACATTTTTTTAAGGGGACAATTGAAGAATATTCATTAATCCATATTTCACATTTTTTTTGTCTGTTTTAGGGAAATGTTTGATGTTGAAATTAAAGAATAAAAGTAATACCTGCAAAATTAAACAAATAAAATGAAAAATATAAGATTTTTATCCAATTTTAAAAAAGCCCTCATTCAAAAATCCTAAACACAATTGAGGAGCCCTCTGCAATAACAAGGGAAGTGGAATTACATTGATTCTCAATTTTTCAGATTTATGAAATGTATTATTCGGCACATAAGGAAATATAAATTGTATGATCATAAGCAAAGAAAAGGTGCTAGAAAACTATTCTTAATAGGAATATATGCAAAGAAGTTATAGGGTGAAACCCCCAGTTATTGACACCTAGCCAGTAACTGACACTTGAGCAAAAATCTAACTGAAACAAGCATTTTGTTGTAAAATTCTACTAAGTAATGTCATCAAGTGGTAAATAAAACACTTATTTTTATTTTGGAGTCAATTTATTCACAACTAGAAGGTCAAGAACATATTTAATGAGAAAGAAACTTTTGAGAATACAAAAAGTTCCATTTTTAAGCAACCATCTTATTTCTATATTTAAAAATACGAATGCATCACACCGTCCATTGGTTTAACATTAGCAAGGTGAATTTGAGATTTTGAGTTTTAAGGATCCCGTTTACTCATACATGAAAACACCCGCTCGCTAATGTTAATCCTATGAGACAGTTATTTGACAAAATCTCGTTTGCATTTCAATATTTTTAAACGGTTTTCCTTTTTGTCATTGGATAGCTAGATCCATCTCTAACGACCGCTCGACAAAGTAAAAAACGGCGGTTGTAGAAATCAATCTCAGCTATCCAATGAAAAAAAAAAAAAAAAAAAAATCTTTAAAAATATTGAATTGCAAACGAGATATTATATAATAACTGTCCCATAGGATTAACATTAGTGAATGGGTGTTTTCCCGTGAGTGAACGGGAGCCTTAAAACTCGTTTACTTAAAATCATCGTTTACATTTTCCAATAGAAGTTTATAAATAACGCTAAAATGAGCTGCCGACAGAAAAGCAAGTTCACAAGTGTATTCATTGACCAACTATGTGGATAGCCTATAGAAAAATCGAGGAAAAAATTATAAAATGGATTTTATCAAGCATCTTTGTCGGAAGATATAATTTTTTCACTAGTGCTCAACTCCGCCTATTTCATTATAGAGACAAAACTGGGGATTGCCGGAAGCAATTCGTACTTACGACAGTCCCCGTGTCGGGTACGCCTCCAGCGTTAGATGTGATTTTTTTCTGTCATAAAGCAATAATTAAACTTCTAACATGAAGGGCGTGGAATATAATACCTTTACGCTGCATGGAAAAAGTTTCCTCTAAAGTCACTTAATTCATATAATTTTTTCCCTTTGGTATGCGTTATTAGAATCTTCAGAAGACAGAAGCAATTACTAGTAATACATGAGATAAAATATATTGTAACAAATTCGTGGTAATTTGAGAAAAGTGTCTAGCGGGTAAATATTATTTTATACATGGTGGATAAAAAAAAGTTGAAACGCACTTTAATTTTTTCTTATTGGAGATAAGTGGGCAATGTAAATTCTAAAAGTGTTCAAAATAATACAGGGAACAACTTTATGTTAAGGCTTTCAGTTATGTTAAGGTTATGTTAAGTTTATGTTAAGGTCGTCAGTGAACCTCCCGAGTTCCGATTCCCCTCGCTAATGATAAACCTATAGTCGTAGGTAGGGTTCGGAAGTAGCGCGCTACAGGTAGCAAAACTGCTGTAGTCGCTGCTTTTTACAGTAGTTTGTAGTGTAGCGCACTACATTTTGAACAATGTAGTAATAGTAGAGCGATACAAAAAATCAGTAGTTTGTAGCGAGAAGCGACGCTACTTTTAACACTACTTAAGGAAAAAAAATGTGTCATTCTGCAAATCACGTAGCCGAAACTTGCATCTTTTATGTAAAATTTGTTCTTTTCAACAATTTGCGAATCTGAGCTGTAAATCTCAGCTGCAGCGTATAGAAATGCATCGCATGAAAGTTATAGATTTCTCCCATTGCCACTTGCTGCTAAAATCAAATACTAACAACTCACCAAAGGAATTAACTTTCTTGGTGGCAACACTTGTCTATTTATTCGTTATTAGGTCTTCATGTTTTAACGCCAGGTTTCTTATTATTCAAAAATGATTTATTTACCAGATTTATTGTTTGCATTTAGAGTTTATTTTTAAATGCCCTCGGTTACATCGCATTTATTTATCCCTGTATTTTTTAACACTCTACCGTTATTTTTGTATGCCGGCAGACACGATGTAACGAGGGGTCGTTTTATTATTTAATACGTGTCTTCAATTTCTAGTGTAAATTGAACGCTTTGGCAAAATCAGAAAGTAGCGAAGTAGTGACTACTTTTGAAAGTAGTTTGTAGTCGCTACTTTTTAAAACAAGTTAGTTATAGTTGCAGTTGTAGTTAACTACATTTTCGATAAATTATTTGTAATTCGCAACAATAAAAAAGTAGTTTTTTCCGACCCCTGGGGGCAGTATGCATTCGTATATTTAAAATCGGGAAATTAATATTTTCAACTTATGTTCTCTGTGTTAACTTCTTAAAGGATGTCTCTTTCAATCCTTAGTTGTCAATTTTTTTCTGAAATATATACTTACTTTTCTCCAAAGTTTTAAAATATTATTAGGTTTCGCTAAGATTTTAACACAAAATTATAAATTAAGCACATATTTTAGAAATATTTTGATAACTAAGAAAAAAAATAAGACCTCCTTTAAGAACAGTACAAAGAAAAGAGAAGATACAAATATTAATTTAACATTAGCGAGTGGAATCGGGAAGTTCACTGGCGAAAAGCCTTAATGAAATATAGTTCCCATATTAATTTTTAAAAAGTTATTATTTATTTATTTATTTTTTTTAATGAGGATATTTTCACTTTGGTAAAAATTGGTTGATTGGTTCCAAAAAAACTTTTCGATTTTGGTGGCAGTTTTTTGTATGGGGATATTTTCACTTTCATAAAAATTGGTTGATTGGTTCCAAAATTGAAAGTGTCTCCAGAAATAAAGTGCAACCACAGAAAAAAGAAAAAAGAAAAAAGAAATCACTTTAGACATTGACCTCAGATATCCTAATAAAACAAGAATCGTTTAAAAATATTGAAATGCAAACCAGAAATTTATATAAAAAAAAAACCGTTTCCATCTGTTTCACATTAGCTTAAAAGCGTTTTCGTTTGGCTACTGGAGGTAGGCTCTTAACTATCGTCATATATGACATAAGTGTTTCTTTTTAAAATCATTTTGTTCAAATTATTATGGCTATTTTGCAGCTTACATGCAAGATTTTGTGAAAATGACTGGCAGATTTTTATGAAATTTTAACATTGTGTATGTTAAGTGAATAAGTATGAAATAAAATATATATTGGTCATGCGAAGACACGCGAAAGATAATGTTAAACCTATTGGAGCGTTCTTTTCAGATTTCTCGCTTGCATTTCAATATTTTTAAGGTGGTTCTCAAATGACCTGCTGAACAACGCGAAACTTTCTGGCACATTTTCGGACTCATTTTTAAGTGCAAAGGCATAAAATTGGCATGCCTGACTGTTAAAGCCATTTGGAATCGAAATGAATTTTCCATTTTTTGATCAATAAATTACTTATCGAGTTATAAGCGATTTGTGACACGTGATGACATGTTTTTCCCCTTTCTGGCGATGCAGAGTCGAGAATTCGGTTCAAAACGGCAACGTTGACAGTATTTTCTGAAAGATCTTCCGCCTTTACCAAAAAAAATGGAAAGCGTATTTTGATTACATAATTTCTGAATAAGAACATCTGCCAATTTCATGCATTTCCGAACAAAAATGAATTCAGAAATGTGTCAGAAAGTAGCTCTTTTGGATTTTAGAGCAACCTTTTAATTTCAGTATATTCTCTTAAAATATATTATTTTATGTTTTTTTAAAGTTTCTAAATTTCAAACTTTTATGAAATTTTCGTCTTTTATTATTGAATGAATACACGTTTTATTTCGATAGTAGGTTTTTTGAAACAACATTTGTCTTAGCATTAAAAAAAAAAAAAATAGCCCATTCAAAAATTAAATTAAAAAAAATATAATAAAGCGAAATATTTTTGTTGTAATTAATGAATTGTTTATTTTTGATTTTGGTAGCATATATATTTAAAATAGTAAAAGGTGGTTATGATGATGATTATTGTTGGGCTGAAATATTTTAATGCATAACGCATGAATTGAGATAGTTTTTGGGCCGTTCGTTCGTACCATTTGCGTTGTAAACAATTTCCCAAAGGTTCTACATCCAGGAAGGCAGACATGAAGTATCCAATGAACGAAGACATCTCAGCTGAAAGTTTTTTATTGATATATAGCAAGTATAAGATGGTAAGAATGGGGTGGTCTCGGATATTAGAGGCTTAGAACAGTTGTTGACAGACCAAGAGCCAGGAGTGATCTGCCCTTTTTGGGCAGTACATTGTATCGCCAAGATTCGATAATACATTGAGCCAACAAAACCGCAGACGCACAGAAGAATTTATGGACGTTAAGGATAATTAATATAAATGTTTTAGGAGGATGTAATGAAAAGGCTACCACATTTGGCGAAACCGTAACTTTTGTGAATTTTAGAGGACACAGGCGGGCAACCCGGTGGGAAAGGAATTTTAGTCAAAGGAAAAAGTTATTTTGTATCTGGGAAATTACATTACTTGCACAATTTGTTTATGAACAGAAAAGGTTGGGCGCCCAAGCAGCTGTCAATGAATGTCCAGAACACATAACATTACATCTGTTATAACCGCATTGGAATTAAAATAGATCTCTAACGTACATGCTGCATTTAATAAAGATAGTCTTTCATATGAGAAAAGGAAGTAACATTTGAGGGGTGGTACCAAACTATCTCAGAAAATTTTATTAATATTTAATTATTAAATATTATAAAAGTATTACTATTATTTAAATTATTACATGTAACTATATTAAATATTAAACAATAATGTCTTACATCTTCAAGAATAATTGGACCATATGACAGATTACCTTATAACGCCTTCTTCCATGGAATCACATATTTATTTACAGAAATATGACATAATACTTACTTCCATTCTTGTCTTCAATTTTTAAGATAATATACTTTAAAAATATCGCCAATTTTTGACACGTGTATGGTACAATCGGCCAATTAAAAAAGAGCGACAGAAAGAAACACCCTACACATTTTAAACACCAAATTTCTCCAAGAAATAAAGGAAATATCCATTTGACTGGAAACTATGTCTTCTTTCAATTTATGTTAAAACAAATAAGCTTAGGGTGTCGTTTTCCTGATGAAATAGTACCAAACTTTGAAATTTTTAATACGAACACCCAATTTTGACATCATATTTGGCTTTTTGGTACATTTTACATTAGAATACCAAACAGAAAGTCATTCGGTCAAGTAGTTTAAGAATTATGACAGTTTAAAGTTTAGAAGTCTTAATGTTAAATTCATTTCTGAAGAATAGATTACAGTGGGGGTAGTATTTTAAGCATAACTCAAGAAGAACTATTTGGTGAAGTGAGTTGTAATTTAAGAATCTAGAAATCGATTTCTCTTTAAAAGATTCATATTAAGTACAGTCGGTCAAATAAAAAAGATAAGAGAAAAAAAAAAGAAAAAAAAAAGAGAAATCCCATACATTTCAATCGCCAAATTGTCCCAGAAAAAAACAAAAATAGCCATTTGACTCGAAATTATGTCTTCTTTCAATTTATGATTCGAAAGGATTTACATATTATATTTTGAAATTGATTTTTGAAAATTGAAATTGTAACCTATGAAATTTTTACTGGAAAAGCTAAATATGATGTCGAAATTAGGTGTTCCTATTGCAAATTTTACAGAGCTTACTACAATTTCAGCAGGAAGACGACCCCTAAGCTTATTTTTTTATTATAAATTGAAAAAAATTACACAATTTTCAGTCGAATGGCCACTTCCGGTTTTTCAACCGAATGAATACTTCCATTTTCTTAGAAATGCATAAAATAAAATTAATAATAATAATAATTTTGGAAAACGCAACGTCGGCATCGAACGTGTACTTTCTAATGGTGAAAACCATATTTTGATAATTATATTAAATAATGAATAAGCATCTAATTAAATTTTAGTAGCTTAACCCCTTAACAGTTTTTTTTTTGACACAGTAAACTAACAAGTAATTTACAAAAAAAAAAAAATTAAGTCAATTCCTACTTAGGTCAAAAAGAAATTGTTTTTCCAGCGATCTGCACGCTTCGCCACTGACGGTATTTATTCCTAAATTTTCATCTTGCTAAATTTCTTATACAGGAGAAATTTATTGCCGAGTACGGGAGAATTTCCTTCCGTCGCAGGTGAGGCTCGATCCTGGGACCTGGTGGTTACGATATCAGAGCTTAACCGACTGCGCTCTCAAGACTTGTGAGCCAGTGCTTTTAAATGGAACTATTGTGTGAAATAAGTCGGTTGCGTGTTGATATTTTTTCTCCCATATAAAACTAAAATTAATTAATTAAATTTAATTAATGAATTAATATTTGAAAAAAAACTGTATTAACATCAAGTGTCAACCACTACAAGTTTTAAAAAAATGTATTTGAACTTGAGTGGATGAATAAAAAGTATTTTATTAGCGATTGAAAATTTGAACAAGATATATAAATATATATAGGGAAAGTGTGAACTAATAGTAGGAATTGAAAAATAAGGACAAAACAACACTTTTTTCGTACTATAATCTAAAAATGTCTGCCAAATAATAAAGAGCAGTTAAAAATTAGTGGCATATAAAAGCTTTTAGTAAAGAAGCAAGCAAACTCTTCATGCCCGAGCAGCGTTCGGGCAAAACTGTTATGTGGTTAACATGGGATTTCGCGATTTGGCAAGGAACAGTGAATCGCCCCCTTAATACCAAATCAGGCATGTCTATAGAGATTATCGTAAAAATGCAACAATTAAAGCCTAGTGATCACCATTTACACTTGTCAGATGACGATTTTATTAATTTAAAATTTAATTTTTAAGAAAATTTCAGAAATGTTTTTAGATGTTATTCATTATTTTCCATAATTATATTTCATGTTGAGCTTTACTCGACACAATTAACGGGTAGCATGTGCGACCAGAAATTTAAAAGAATTTCTGCATCATGAGGAATCGAGATTGTAGTGGCTACACGGAGCGAGTCTTGCAACTTCTAAACATCGGGATGTCCCGCATAAATCGGGACCTAGACCCACATGTGATACCATAAAACCGCCTATTCGCCGATTTTCTGCGTGTGGATGTTCGAAGCGAGCGTTCGAGGTCACGTGGTCAATAGCAGAACAACAAACTGCTCTTCGAAAAACGTGCGCTATGGTATGTTTTTTTTTTTTATTATTATTTGGGCTCAAGCTTTATACATTCATAAATATGAGGTGTTGCGTGCCTTTTAGCAATATCGACAGTAGAGTGAACAATTTTGATCCAAATGATAATAAAGTTTCTATTCATGAATTCCCTAAAGATGAAAAAATTAAGGAACCATGGATTCAAGTAATCGGCAGACAAGGTATGTTTATTTCCCTTTTACTATTTTATTTAAGTTGATTTAACGTTAATTATGCATTTAATCTATTAGGATTGCTCATAATTGTACTGCAAACAGAACAGTAACTTATAGAAAATTAAAATATGCGTTTTAACATTAAGGCTATTGGGACATGTGTCAGCACTATGTATATTCTATTCAGAAATTTATCAGAATAAAGATTTTCTCAGATAGGCAACTTTGAACTCAGTAATATGTTTTAAAAAATACCTCATACCACTTGATCATAGAGGTATGCAATTTGCTTTGTTTCGATCCGAAAACATATTATTTTAAAGCAAAAATAAACAAACGTTTCTCCGAAATTTTTACGTTGAACATTTACTAATTTAAAAATGTTTAATTTTAATAGTGCTTATTTTTATCTATATAATATTTAATAATAATTTGATTTAGCCCTCTCGCACTTGAATAACTTTTAAAAATTCATTTTTAAAATCAATATTATAAAGCATGTCCTCGAGTAACGCTGACATCTTATTGAGGGTGGGAACATCTGATCCACTTTTACTGCAATTTTTTAAACTTCTAAACATCTCACAATTTAAATTTTTACACCGTCGAATAGAAAAAAAATATTTACTTTCAAATGCAATTTTTTTTAAACTGTAGTTCAATTTACTGATATTTTACGGTATTTAAAATAACTTTCAAACATTTTTTTTTTATCTATCCATATCGCATGCAGCCCGATTACAAAATATCAACCGGTTTTCACCTAAAACAACATAAATACTTCAGCATTTGTTTTCGGCTAATACACTATATTGCCAAAAGTGACCGGTCACTTGCGATTTTAGACGTTTTGTTAACTATCTAGAAAAATACATGAGGAATTAACCTGAAACTGCAGGTGTGTAAACAATATAGTATAGGTTATATAATTCCGCGAAGATTTTTTCACGAAACCCCATAGGGGACTGTTAAAAAATTGAAAAAGAATGAATATCTTTTGGATAACGCTGTAAAAACTAATGTAGCAAAGGCGTTCAAACTCGATATTATTAATAAGTGGCTTATTGTAATATACTGTGTTCATTTTTATGAGGATAGCATGTATACTCGTAGAGAAATTAAGGTTTTTATAAAAACAGCCCCAAATTTCGCCTAGTTTTTTGCTTATAATTTGCAGAGATCTTAATATAAAAAAAAGTTCTTTTCAGAAAATATGACAAACAACATTGTACATAATACTCTGCAATCAGAATTAAAAAATAATAAAAACTGGATGAAAAATGAGCAGGTTTACTAAAAATGTTTCACTGCGCATGCGCGAACGCAATCAAAATATAATATGCATAATGTATTAGCTAAATATATAGAGCAACTTTTGTGAAAGTCTCAAAATCATAGCTGGAAAATTCTGAAAATTATCGTCGATAGAATAAGCTCGAAATCCTTTGTTCCCAAAAAGAAGCTAAAAAGATGAGGGGTTGTATCAAATATCTGTTGATTAGTGCCAAGATAGCGTACACAATATTACACGTACATATTTGGATACAACCCCTCATATTTTTGCTTCCTTTTGGGAACAACGGATTTCGAGCTTATTCTATCGACGATAATTTTCAGAATTTTCAAGCTATGATTTTGAGACTTTCACAAAAGTTGCTCTATATACTTAGCTAATACATTATGCATATTATATTTTGATTGCTTTCGCGCATGCGCAGTGAAACATGTTTTAGGAAACCTGCTCATATTTCATCCAATTTTATTATTTTTTAATTCTGATTGCAAAGTATTATGTACAATGTTGTTTGTCATATTTTATGAAAATGACTTTTTTTTTATATTAAGAACTTTGCAAATTATAAGCAAAAAACTAGGCGAAATTTGGGACTGTTTTTATAAAAACCTTCATTTCTCTGCGAGTATACATGCTAAACTCATAAAAATGAACACAGTATATTACAATAAGCAACTTATTAATAATCTCGAGTTTAAACGCCTTTGCTACATTAGTTTTTACAAGGTTATCCAAAAGATATTCGGTCTTTTTCAATTTGTTGACAGTCTCCTATGAGGTTTCGTGAAAAAATCTTCGCGGAAATATATAACCTATACTATACTGTTTACACACCTGCAGTTTCAGCTTAATTCCTCGTGTATTTTTAGATAGTTAATGTTTAAGATAGTTAACAAAACGTCTAAAATCGCAAGTGACCGGTCACCTTTGGTAATATAGTGTATTCCATAGCGAAATTAAAACTTCATCAATAAATAAATAAAATAATTTAAATAAAAACCATCTTTAACAGACATCTTATCGAATTACGCCCATAAACCACTGAAATTATCAGAATAAAAAAGGCTGCTGTAAGTACCGCAAGCTTTGGCGATTTCTTCGACTATTAACTCCTGACATGTGGCTGATACAAAAATATCGCTTTTAATAAATTTCAAAACTTTATTTGAATACATTATTGATATTTATCATATAAAAATTCTTTTTGGTGTTTCTGTGAACGTTAAGTCACAGAATTCGCTAACATCGAATAGATGAACTAAGAATAAGAATAAAATCAGGGCAATATCAAACCCTAGTTAAATTCCTTGGTTTGTGTATGACCTACTTAACTTCAAACTTAATTAATGTTTATTTATTTTGTAAATATTTTCTCTATATTTTCTCTCTTGTAAGCGTTTACTCTATTTGTGTTTTTTTTTTTTCTTTAATAAATTCTTAATTTTTAACTTTAATTTAAGATTTATTAATTTGGTGGTTATGACTTCTATTTATGTCATTAATCCTTTTGCCTTTTAGATGTTTAAAATACTTCTGGTGAAAATAACAATGAATGCTATGGAGAACTTGGATTTAAACGGTTTCTCGTCTTATGTACTACAAATACACAGCACAAGCCTTTATTAATTACCCATCATACGTATTTGGGTAAGTCTTGCAATCGTTTTAAAAATTGAAAAAAAAAACTTTTTTTGACGGATTTACACGTTTCAGACACTGGAGATTTCGAAAACATATTTTTAGGAAAAAAAAAATTGCCGTCCGTCTGTCTGTGTGTTTGTAAACGCTCTATCTCCCGAACAAATTCAGATAGAGACTCGAAATTTGGTATGTAATAACGGGAAGAAGCCTATTGAATTTCAGTAACCTCGATTATCCGGAACTATTGTTTTCGGACTCTCGAAATATTTGTTCTGATAAAAGGTATATAAAAATATTTCGAAATTGTTTAATTTAAGGAGTGAATATAAAAGACACTAAAAATAAATAAATTTTGCATAAATAATGAAGTCGATCGGGTAATTATTTGCTGAGGTATTTGTAATCCTATTTTCCACACTCTTCGATTTTTCATGACCCTGTATATCGTTCAAATTTCAATTCAAAGATTTATTTTAATTGGAAATGAGACGCTTAATCCGACGCAGTAAACTCTTAATTAATATGATTATTTTTTTGGTATTATAAGGATGTTTCTTTTACGCAATTCAGTAAGAGAGCATTTAAAGTTTATGACGTCATCAAGCCACGATTTCATTCGAATTGCAATGCATTTTATAAATAGTTTACACGTGTTTTATTTTCATGTTTTATTTTCATATTTTATATTATGCATATCCATGATGGGTAAATATTGCGGTGGCCCCCAACGACTAGTTTTATATAGGATTAAGTTAGTTTGTTTAGTTAATGATTATTTTAAGTTACCTAACTTGGTCCGGGCTAAGACTCCTATTATAGGAGTTCTATTTCGGGCGAGACCTAGATCCATACGATCACTTTTTTATGTTTTGTTCTCTAATTGACTCACTGAAATTAATAGGTATTCTCCTATGTTGGAGAAGATTTAGTGGGCCGTATCGTAACTTCCCCACGGGTGTCAAAAAAGGTACAAAATCCCTCCAGCAGGTGTTATTTATGGACAATCTAAAAAAATATATTAAACGTAAAAAATCTATTACAGTTTTTAATTTTAAAAAAAAAAGTTATTTTCACCTATGTTTTGTAACCCGGAAAGCCCGGGTTGGATCCCCTAATTTTATATAATAATTAAAATGTCATTTTAGATTGTGTATATATATAAAAAATAATTTATACCACATATAGAGCCTTGTTGTTGAATATAATTAATAAAAATTATATTTATAAAACAATATATAAATTATATGGGGATTTATATATTTATATAATTTATAAAATTGCCAGTCAAAATAAAATTTAATTGAAAACTTATTTTATTTATTTATTTATTTATTTTATTATTATTATTTAATTTAGGAGATTCATATGACGTTTAGGTGAGCGAAAGGGTTAAAGTGAAATTTGAGGATTTGTCTCTCATGCGGAAAACTGAAAATGCATATTTTTAAATAAGTTAGATGCTTCAGTTATTCTTTGCTTAATTTATTTTGTTTTACACTTATTCTTGCATTCACCCACCCACACATACAAAAGAAGAAAACAGAAAAAGAAAGAAAGAAAAGTATAACTAGTGGAAACTTTCTTATGACAGATATATTTATTTAGAATAATACGCATTCACAATTGTTGTTAGCACCTGGGTAATATGTATACTTTTTAAAGAAAACAAGTGAGATTTATTACAAAAAGAGCATGATTCAACAAAATTATGTGATTTTTTTTTTTTTAATTCCGGGATTACTATATATCATACATACTTTCTATGAAGCGCTATTTTTGAATTACTATTAGACTTTCTACAATTATTGTTGTCCTCTAAAAAAAAAACCCATTTTTTGAAATTTTCTCTATATAAAGTCTAATGAAGAATTAAAAAAAAATAAACATGGCTAAATTTTTACAGCTTGTTCTGACTAAGATTTTAATGTTGAGCATTATTCATTTTATCACTTTATTACAAAATGACAGCCAATTAAGCGAGAATTAAAAAAAAAAACACTTTTCCAAAAAAATAACCCATGTTAGCTGAAAAAAACCCACACCTGACATAATCAGCAGAAAATGAAGCATTTTATTACATATTAATGGTTTAGCGTTAAAAATAAATAAAAATTTATGTAGATCATTACAAAATTCTATAATAACAAAAAAAAAAAAAAAAAAAAAAAAAAAAAAACTGTAAAAATGAAGCTCATGTTTTTCCAAAATTCTGGAATTGTTAGTTTACATTATTTTAAAACTAAATAAGCACTCCTTAGGTATTTTTAACTATTTTTATCACTCTAAATGGTGCATAAAAACAGAACTAAACAAAAAAATGACTTTAGTGAAATATTTGATGTAGTATTAGGGTGTTTTTTTTTTTTTTTAAGGAAGCATTTCACTGTGGGTTTTTTTAAGTAAGAATTTCACTGTGGGTTTTTTTTTTTTTTTAGAAGACAGCACAATATAGAAACAATAAGAGGGAAATTGCATCTTCAATATAATTAATTTAATCCTATTATTGAAAGGCCTAAATAGTAACGGCTATATTATTTAGTATTATTGACAATTTTCTTCTATAAAATGATCTATATAACAAAACATTTTCGAAAGACTTGCATGCTATCCAAAGAGAATTAATAGGAATTGTTTTTCCTGCTCCAATCGATTATGTTATTTATTTTTTCTCCGAACTCGCGTCCAATTGAAAGGCTGAGCTTCTGGGAAATAAATACTTTTTTCCCGAATTCGGGCATCGTCAGGCACTTCAAACTGAATCTGAAAATCTGCGCTATCGGAGTAAAGCCTTCATTATCTTTGTGACTAGTATATAACCCCCGTCAAAAATGACGGAATGTTGATCTGCGTTTCATTTACATAAGACTTCATACAAATAAACAGCATGAAGATTTTGTTATTGAAAGGTTTGTATTGTAGAAAAGTACATTTTAAGAATGGCAAATGATTTCTACAAATACAAATAATGAGGATTTTTTTTTAATTCAATATTCAATTTCTGAAATAGTTCAACGATTGGACAAAACATTCAAAAATATTAAAAGAGTAATTCATGTGCGAAAGTTTTTGAAAAAAAAAATATATTAATGAGTTTCTAAAGAGTTCACAGCTCATTGTTTGGTTACATAAGAAAAAATAAATGCAAATTTTGAAATGGTTTAACAATTGCACAAAACATTAAAATTTTGTTCGTCTTAAATTGCCTAAGTTAATAGTATAATAGAGTTGAATTTTAATATTTATTGAAGAACAAAGTTTTCCAGTAATGACGTATTTAGTATTATTGACAATTTTCTTCTCTAAAATGATAATAATATAACAAAATAATATAAACAAAATAATATAACAAAATATTTTCAAAAGACTTGGATGCTATTGAAAGAGGATTAATAGGAATTGTTTTTCCTGCTCCGACCGATTACATTATTTATTTTTTCTCCGAACTCGCGTCCAATTGAAAGGCTGAGCTTCTGGGAAATAAATACTTTTTTCCCGAATTCGGGCATCTCCAACTAAGAAATCGGTCCGGCACTTCAAACTGAATGTGAAAATCTGCGCTATCGGAGTAAAGCCTTCATTATCTTTGTAACTAGTATATAACCCCCGTCAAAAATGACGGAATGTTGATCTGCGTTTCATTTTCATAAAACTTCATACAAATAAACAGTATGAAGATTTTGTTATTGAAAGGTTTGTATTGTAGAAAAGTACAATTTAAGAATGGCAAATGATTTCTACAAATACAAATAATGAGGATTTTTTTAAAATTCAATACTCAATTTCTGAAATAATTCAACGATTGGTCAAAACATTCAAAAATATTAAAAGAGTAATCCATGTGCGAAAGTTTGGAAAAAAAAATATATTAATGAGTTTCTAAAGAGTTT
This sequence comes from Maratus michaelseni, assembly GCA_963931845.1. NCBI lineage: Eukaryota > Metazoa > Arthropoda > Arachnida > Araneae > Salticidae > Maratus > Maratus michaelseni. The sequence continues at coordinate 150,244,566 of OZ007599.1, read as the reverse complement.
GACTCACAGCTCATTGTTTGGTTACATAAGAAAAATTAAATGCAAATTTTGAAATGGTTTAACGATTGCACAAAACATTAAAATTTTGTTCGTTTTAAATTGTCTAAGTTAATAGTATAATAGAGTTGAATTTTAATATTTCTTGACGAACAAAGCTTTCCAGTAATGAAGTATTAAGTATTACTGACAATTTTCTTCTCTAAAATGATCTATATAACAAAATATTTTCAAAAGACTTGCATGCTATCGAAAGAGAATTAATAGGAATTGTTTTTCCTGCTCCGACCGATTACGTTATTTATTTTTTCTCCGAACTCCCGTCCAATTGAAAGGCTCAGCTTCTGGGAAATAAATACTTTTTTCCCGAATTCGGGCATCTCCAGCCAAGAAATCGGTCCGGCACTTCAAACTGAATGTGAAAATCTGCGCTATCGGAGTAAAGCCTTCATTATCTTTGTGATAGTGCTCTCTCTTGAAAATCCCCCGGAAACACTTATTCCCCCCCTTTTTTTTTCTATCTCGGTATTCTAGCAGTCGGATCTCCCCTGTTGTTTGGTGTCTGTCAGTCAGCTGCGCTATCTTCAGCGTCTCACGCTTCGGAGCTGGTTGCAGCCGGTGCTTCATTAATTGATTACACCACTTGGCCTTAGATAAATGCTCTTCATCAACAGTAGATATATTTTGTATCTCTCGGAGAAATATTATCATTTCGCTTGTTCCTTAACTGTTAATGACTTCGAAAACATTTGTTCCAATCTGGAACTATAACTCTTACCTAAGAGGATGAAGTGGAAAAGATTTTTACAAGAATTTTCTTCACTCAAGTTCTTATGAATATCTCGAGACCATAAGTTTCATTACTAATAAAAACTTTGTAAATTCTTAACAAAATTTTGAAAAAATTCCTGCTGTCCAAACTGGATTACATTTGCAATAGTGAAATGAAAACTTTCTAAAAGTCTCGTTGGCGAAAAAACATAAAGAACTTTGTAAACTCTTCATGTGATTTAAAAAAAAAAAAAAAAAAAAAAAAACTGTAAATGGGCGAAATTTTTTTAATAATGAAATGAAACTTTCTAAACTTCTCGTGAACAGAAAAAAAAAATATTACTAATAAGAATTTGGTAATGGGATAAAAGTAAAATCCGTGTAAATGGACGAAAAATTTGTAATAATGAAATGAAAACTTTCTAAACATCTAGTGGGCAGAAAAAAAATTTGGCAAAATGAACTAAAATTTTAGATGCCTGTAAATTTTCTTTTGTTGGATAAAAACATATTGTTATTATTTTTAATGCGATTCCTCTTTAATACTTGTAACAGTTGTATAAGCAAAGCACGTATTATATTTTTATAGTTAAAATTTCGATTTTCATTCAATAACTTATTACTTTGCGGAGCTTGTTGTAGCCGGTGCTTCATTAATTGATTACATCACTTGCCCTTAGATAAATGCTCTTCATCAGCAGTAGATATATTTTGTATCTCTCGGAGAAATATTATCATTCCTCTTCTTCCTTAACTGTTAATGATTTCGAAAGTATTTCTTCCAATCTGGAATTATAACTCTTACGTAAGAGAATGAAGTGGAAATTTTTTTTACAATAATTTTCTTCACTCAGTGCTTACGAATTTGTCGAGACCATAAGCTTCATTTCCAATATGGGGTTAAAAAAAATTCTGCAATTGGACGAAGGATTTGTAATAATGAAAAATGAAATGACAACTTTCTAAGTTTCACGTGACAGAAAAAAGTTCAGCAAAATAAACTAAAATTTTACATTGTATCGCTTTTTCTTGCAGAATAAAAATATATATTTAACATTTCGACTGCCGACTGGGCCCATTGGACCCGAAAGCAATCTTTGTTCATTATTTTTCATGAGCATAGTAATTAAGATAATAAAAATAAGTTTCATAATCATTATAATATAGCCCCACCAGCGCCTGAGAGGTTCTGCTCTCAAAACTGGTAGACAGGAGGTGCTGAGTTCGAACCCAATCGCGCCAGTCAGCTTAATCATTCAGAGTTTTACATGGTTTATGCTTTGAACCTTTGGCTTTCTTTGAACCTTAGGTAACCTTACGTTAATAGGGTTAGAATCCCTTAGAAAGACCCCCCCCCCTCCCCCGCGGGCACACCTCTTCATTCTATATCTCTCGCATAGATAATCGGCCGTAATAAGCAATATACAATAACATTATACAAACATTATACAATACTTTTTGTTTGTTTTATATGGATTATGATGTATTATTCATAAATATACTAGTTGTAAATCATCGGGGGGGGGGGGGGGATTTTATATATTTACATATGGGTCCATGGGCCCAACTGGTATTTCTTGTGGAGAGTTAATCATTTTTTTATGCCCTTCATCAACAGTACATATATTTTGCATATCTCGGAGAAATATTATCATTTCGCTTGTTGCTTAACTTTTAAGGATTTTGAAAACAATATTTTTTCCATCTAGAACTGTTGTAACTATTACTTAAGAAAATGGAGTGGGGAGAAATTTTACAAGAATCTTCTTCATTCCGCACTTACGGATTTGTCGAGACCATAAACTTCCTTACTAAATGAGAGCTTTGTCAACCCTACATGGGGTGAAAATATTCCTGCAAATTGGACGAATAATTTGTAACATTGAATTGAAAACTCTTAATAGGGTGAAAATATTCCTGTAATTGGACGAAATATTTAAATAATAATAATAATAATAATAATAATAGAATGAAAACACTTCATGAGGTGGAAAAATGTCCGAAATATTGAAATGAAAACTCTTCATGGGGTAAAAATATTCCTGTAATTGGGTGAAAATTTTTCAAGAATAATAATGGAATGAAAACATTTCATGGGGTGAGAAAACAATTTAGCAATTGGATGAAAAATTCGTAATAAAGAAATGGATTTTTTTTAGCTTCACGTGGACCGAAAAAAAATTCGGTTAAAGAAACTGAAGTTTTACATGACTGCATTGCTTCTGTTGATGGATAAAAGTTTTATTGTTAATATTTTTTTTTTTCTTAGATGATTCTTCTTTTTGACAGTTATAAGAAAATCACATATTATAATTATTTTTAGTTAAATTTTAGATTTCCTCTTAGTTACTTTATTACCTTAGAAGTATTACACAGGGCCTAATCATCTCTTTGTGGAGACCGGGGCACACAGGTCATGTCGGGCCCCCATCTCACAGGAAAATTCATGCATTATAAATATGACGGACATAGCTTTACGGACATTTTAGCTTTACGGTAGCTTTACGGACATTTCAAAATTTAAACCACAGCTTTATAAAAATAATATATTGTAGACACACATAAAAATGCAATAAAATATTATCTTCTGCACTATATGCGATTTAGAGTGAATAAATCTTTAAACCTCAGGGATTGAATGAAACCTGTTTGATGTAATATCAGTTCTTCTCCGAATTTCGAAGTTTACATTAGAGTTAGTTACATTGTCGTTAGTGAAGCACGATAAGATAGTTTAGTTTACATGACTGGGGAAAAATTATACTTCCTATGAACTATAAATGGAATTTTGTATTAATTTATATTTCCAGAGAGTGTACAAAATGCATTTTGGGGCCTTCTGAAAACCGGTGCACGTGCCCCAGTGATAATCAGGCTTTGGTATTAGGAACGGAAGCTTCGTATGAGTTTTATATATAATTTACCATCATCGTCTTCGACATTCCATCCGGGTGTTTGAATATCGTTCCAAACATAAAGTGTTTCTGTACAACATTAATTCAACCAGTAAACTGTACATTAGAGATCTGCATGGGCCCGGTCTTGGTCCAAGACCCGTATCCGGCCCGCGGACCGCAAAATGAAAGCAAACTTTCAAACGTGCCAGGCCGGGCCGGCAGAATTAAGAGAAAATTTGTAACGGGCCGGGCCGGGTTGACAAAAATAATTAACGGGCCCGCGGGCCAGGTACGGGCCTCTGGCCCGTACAGACCTCTAGATCTTTACTTGTTGTTTTTCATTGCATCGTCAAAATCAGAATATTTGGAAGTTTAACATGTTTTTTCCGTCTTTGAAACACTATCACATACCAATTTCAAAATTTATTTTACATTTAAGCGATCCGATATAAAAATTTAAACGAAGCCGATAAAATACGAACCATTTTCAACTAATATGATTCTCGCGAGACTAAGTATTAATGTGCTTCACGAGTTGACGGCAACATCAATTCAGTAATATAACATGTGAAGCGTAAGAGATCGGCATCGGACATTTTGCATCGTGTCTGATTCCGAATTTAATTGCTTTAGCAGACTCGGGTTGAGCCGAGATCAGGCTTATATATTTTTTTTTACTACATAGTGGAGCCAGTCTGGAACTGGCTTAGTTGTTCCCAGGTAATTTGTTTTATAAAAATAATAGGCATAATAAATTTCTGATAATGGAATCTGTGGAAATATACCTTAGTAATTCTCAACAACACGAAACTCTCTGAAACAATTTCTGACTCCTTTTTAACTGTAAATGCATAAAATTCACAGATTTGACTTTTGAAGCGATTTAGAATCAAGTAGTGTTTTCCATTTTTTAATAAATAAATTACTTATCTAGGTATAAGTGATTCTTGTCACGTGACGACAGTTTTTTATCCTTTTCCGTGCTATCACGTCCGAAAATTTGATTCAAAACGCCAATTTTGTTAATATTTTCTGAAAGATCTTTTACATTTAAAAAAAAAAAATGGAAAACGCCATTCCATTACACAGTTTTCTGAATAAGAACATTTGTCAATTTTATGCGTTTCTGAAAAAATCGAATTCAGAAAAGTGTCAGAAAGTAACTACTTTCGATTTGAGAAATGTATTAACAGAGAAATATTTTCAGAAATCTACTTTTTATTATACAGCTTCAAAAGTTGTGGTTTTTTTATGCACATCAAAACACTCTTTTTTTTTTCTTTTCGTCTAAACTACATTAATTCTTTTAATGAATCTTTATTTGAATATTAAAAATTCTAAGTAGTTCCTAATAATCATGAATGTTGCTATTCTGTTTTTTCTGTTTTTCAAACTATAATAGGCTAAACTATACTGTAAAATTTCACCAAAAATATGTATGCTGTGTTCTTTAAAAGGATTTTAATTCTATGTTAAGTGAAATCGGATTTTATTGTTACAATTGAGCCTGTCGGATCCGGCCTGATTTAATTAATTTTGTCCCGAACCGGCCGTGAACTGTGATAATATGAATGGACCAGGCCTACGCTGAACTTTTAATTTTTACACCGAGCCGGGAAATTTCGGCCCACGCAGACCTCTAATATTTGGTCTGAATGTTTGGGTTAAAAAAAAAAATCTCTATGAAAAACTATTTTTTTATGACACCAACAGGATACAGGATGGAGATTTAAATCCAAAAAGTGACCCCACGTGACTCGTGTCGTACATCACAGCTGCCTTTTCCTGGTGGTTGAATATTATAAACAAGCGATGAAAGTTCCTTATCTTGATATTTACTATAACCTAATTGCCTTTTCCCAAACACCTCCTGGTTTAGTATTTCATTATTTACGAGGAGGAGAACTCAACGAATCATAGTTTATAGCAGTTAAATGTCGAGGTCGGTGTAAATTACCCTGTTTTGAGCCCATTTATTTGAAAGGAAATGCTAATAAATCTTGAATCTGTTATATCATTCTGTAACATTATTTGAAATGTGCAGCAGAGCTTTCATATATATATATATATATATATATATATATATATATATATATATAACCATTAATGTAACATTACCGAAACACCAACAAAAACTATGAAATTATGAATTAGAATGTAATAATTAATTGACAACATTAATGTTCCCCAACACTCTGAATATAGATTCCATATACATAGTAGAAAAAAGAAGAAGAAGAAGAATAAATTAATTTAAAAATTGAAAAAATGAAATTTGTGGAATTTAGACAGAATTTTCAGGTCCCAAATGCCTAAATACCACAAATAAAATGTGTGATTTCATCATCATATTAGCCATAACATTGCTAATATATATATATATATATATATATATATATATATATATATATATATCGGTTAAAAAAATTACATCAAATTTCTGAATAACTCTTTTCAATAAAAAGCTGTTTTCATCTTAAAAATGAAAACTTTTGACATAGATATCAAAATACAATACAATAACTATGTAACATTTTCCTTGCTTTTAAAAGTTATCCTTGTAATATATATTATTTTTGCTGTACTGCAAAAGAAAAAAAAAAAAAAAAAAAAAAAATGTTGATTTTACAGTATAATACTGGCATCCCAGCTGCTAGTATTGTACCGTAAAATTAACAGTAATATACGCTGCCGCGCATGCACGGTAGTGTATTACTGCTTATTTTACTGTTTATTACTGTTAATTTTACGGTATTATACTGGCAGCTGGGATGCCAGTATTATACTGTAAAATTAACACTTTTTTTTTGGCAGTGAGTAAACATCTTTTTTTCCCTAAGACATTAAAGATTTCCACGGGCCGGGCTTGATCCAAAACTCCTATCCGACCTGAAAAATGAAGGCAAAATTTTCAACGCGCCGGGCCGGACAGATAAAAAAAATTAAGTTGGTCAACCGGCCCAATATAAAATTTAAAACAAAAAATCAAACTAAGTCAATAAAGTATGAACGAGTTGCAACGGACACGACTGAGGCGAAAATAAGTGTAGATGTGCTGTATAAGCTGATGTTACATTGACAACATCAATACAGAAATATAAAATATCTAGCCTGCAGATCGACATCGGATTTTTTTACACAGTGTCTGGACAAGGTTTAAATTTTTTTCAGTAGAATCGGGCTGGGTCGGGAATGGGTTTATATTTTACTCTACATTCCGAGCCTGTACATAACGGCTGGTACCGGACTTAATTGTTCCCAGGGGGTAGGCATTTGTTTGTAAAAATAATAATAGTGATAATGAACTTTTGGTAATGGAATCTTTGGAAATATCTATACTAATAAAAAGAAGTTTTGCTGTGTGTGTGTGTCTGTCTGTTGGCGATGGCTAGGAAAATCTAGCCCACCTAGAAGCCTGAAAATTTACATTTAGGTAGTCCAAACCCTCTCCTGGTGCACCTGAACCTCAGAATTTTAATATTTTGAAAATTAGAGTAGTTATTAATTAAAACTGATCAAAGATAACAAATAAAAAAATCACTTTTCCGAAAATTTTATCCGTATCTCCGTGAATAGAAGAAACAAGGCACGAGTCAGCTCGTTTATGTTACACTTTTTCTAAATTCGTCATGGGCGAACGGCTAGAAATACGGAAAATACGTCTAGATATTCTGGAAGAACGTACTTTTACTTCTCGAACGATTTGGTTGGTTCGAAAAAATTTCACATTTAACCCTTTCAAAAAAAAATGATAGTGACCCCAAATGACCCACTAATCAAATTTTCTCAAAAATGTGACTTATCAGAAAGGTCTTCTCTTAATCCAAAACGGTAAGATACAAATTTTAATCAAAATCGTTTCAGTCCTTTTATACATAAAATTAACTTGACGCTGACCCTTAGTGACCCAAAATGACCCATAAATTGAATTTTTTCGATCCAATGATCTTTTCATGCTCAAAAACGGTAGAATATAAAATTTAATCAAAATCGCTTGAGCCTTTTTTTACATAAAATTAGCTTGATCCTGACCCATAGTGACCCAAAATGTCCCATTAATCAAATTTTCTCCATCATATGACCTAGCCCAATGGTCTTCCCGTGCCCGAAAACGATATGATACAAAATTTAGTCAAAATCGTTACAACCATTTTTTAGATAAAATTAGCTTGACCCATAGTGACCCAAAAATGACCCACTAATCGAATTTTCACGAACACGTGACCTAGCTCAATGATCTTCTCGTGCGTGAAAACGATAGGATAGAAAATTTAGTCAAATTTGATTGAGCCGTTGTTTAGATATTATTAGCTTGACCCTGACCCATATTGACTCACTAATCAAATTTTCTCGAACATGTGACCTAGTCCAATGGTCTTCTGGTGCTCCAAAACAGTAGGATACAATTTTCGTCAAAATCGTTAGAGCCGTTTTTAAGATAAAATTTGCATATATATATATATATATATATATATATATACACATACACACAATATTTGCTCGTATTATAATATAGGATTAGAGGGTCATTCTGCTAGAAGTATACGAAACGATGTCCTGAAATATTTATAAAAAAAAAAATAATTGCAATTGAAAATATGTAATAATGGAAATATGGGGAACTATATACATGCATTACATGCAATCTATTAAATAATAAAACATATTTTTCATAAAAATGATATATTCATGGACTATGGACAAATGAAGTTCGTGGGATGTCACAGCCATATTTTGTATAACTTATGGAATTTATAAGGTTGATTTAACCCCTAACTGCTGTAATATAGAAATGATCGCATAGTTAATGTGAGCGGCCTCTGAGACCGCTTGATCTAAAGATGAATAAAAGGCTCGATGTATAGGGTGAAACCCCCAGTTATTGACACCTAACCAGTAACTGACACTTGAGCAAAAATCTAACTCAAATAAGCATTTTGCTGTAAAATTCTGCAAAGTAATGTCATCTAGTGGTAAATTAGACACTTATTATTATTATTATTATTATTATTATTTTATTTGCAGTCAATTTATTCACCAAAAGAAGGAAATTCAATAAAGAAGAAACTTTTGAGAATAGAAAAAGTGCCATTTTGAAGCAACCATTCTTATTTCTAAATTTAAGGAAGTGTTTTTCTAATCTATTTGTAATGCAACCATCCTAAGCATTTTTCTTAAAGTTATACTAGTAGAAATTAGTTTAAAGATGAATATGATGTACTAGGGCCATGATTTAGGGTTTATGGTTAGTCAATTTATCTTAATGGGGGGTGCCAGTTATTGGTTCCTAGAATTTTATTTTACCATTCTCTGAAAGAGGTGTTAATTATTAGTTATATTGAAGAAAATTGAAATCTATTAGTTGAATTGTTTAAAAATGCATAATAATAAATTAAATTTATCTTGTAGTAAACACCATTAAAATTTAAGTTTTTTTACCAGTGTCTGACACCAGTTATCAGTTACTGGTTCATTAATGTCATTTATTGGATATTTGCATTACTAATAATGTATGTACTAAATATTACTGCTATATACTCTTATTATACATTCTGTATTACTAATAATGCATTACAGCTTACTAAATCCTACTTTTTATAATAAATATTAATGTGTTCTGTTTTTATACAAAGGAATAAAGTTTATTTAAAGCATTTTAATCTTTTCAAATAAAGTGTCAGTCACTGGATCACTTTGTGTCAGTTATTGGTGTTAAAAATAGGGATGGTGTCAGTTATTGGAGTTTTTGATCATATTTATGAATAAAATTAATTTTTAATAATCAAATGTATAATTTTTCAAAATTTAGCCTACATTATTTTTTTAATATATCTCTATCCTTTCAAAAGCAAAGGTAAGTATAAAATAGATTTAAATTTTTGTAATAGTGATTTGAACGAGGAAGAATCCTTAAAGTATCAGTTACTGGGGGGGGGGGGGGGGGGTTCACCCTACTATTTCCGTACTAAACTTGATGCACAGGACTATTAAATTAAAATTCACCTATTCAGAAGTCTCTAGCGATAGTGCTAGGGCTCCAAACGAAGCAAAATTTAACTACCTGTAGTTTATAAGCTGAAAGTTACAAGTTAATCTGTGAAAATTGAAAAGAGTAGCGGTCTGTGAAACCGCTAACAGCAGTAAAGCGTTAATATTTCTTTTCATGATAAGTAATTTCTTTTTCATTCGATACTTTTAAAAACAACTCCAAAAAATATTTTTCAAAAGTAATATTGGTTATTTATAGTTTTATCTGATAAATAGCTACTATCACAATAAACTAAGTCACATACGTTGAAAAAAATTAATAGCTGCTAAAAATCTTAACAGAAGGCAGCAGTTGAAAACATTAGTGTCAAAAATAAGGCTATTAGCAAATTTGCACGTAACAATAAGCTGCAAGCATGAGTAAAATTTTAGTTTTTCTTGAAATAATTGTAAAAAAATAATGAGCGTGGAGATTACATCCTCAGTTCCGTGGTCAAGATTTTAAAAAAAAGTAAGGATTAAATAACAGTAAAATTAAATCCAATAGCTTTATAACGAGCAGGGAAAAAAGAGCTATGCTCGGTCGAAATTAGCTTTGAGTTCAACTATCATGACCCATGACCAAAATGACGCACTAATCAAATTTTCTCGAACATGTGACTAAGCCCAATTGTCCTCTTGTGCCCGAAACCCGTAGGATATAAAATCTAGTCAAAATAGTCTGAGCCGTTTTTTAGATAAAATTACCTTAACCCACAGTGACTCAAAAATGACCCACAAATAGGATTTTCTCAAGCATGTGACCTAGCCCAATGATTTTCTCGTGCCCAAAAAACGTAGGATACAAAATTTAGTTCAAATCGTCTGAGCCGTTTTTAAGATAAAAATAGCTTGACTCATAATGATCCATGACCAAAATGACACACTAATAGAAATTTTTCGAACATGTGACCTATCCCAAGTCTTCTCGTTCGTTAAAACTGTAGGATACTAAATTTAGTTTAAATCCTCTGATCCGTTTTAAGATAAAAATAGCTTGACCCACTAATCTAATTTTCTCGAATATATGACCAACCCAACAGTATTATCTTGCCCGAAAACGATAGGATGCAAAATTTAGTCTAAATAGTCTGAGTCGTTTTATAGATAAAATTAGCTTGACCCTCAGTGACCCAAAAATGACCCACTAATCGAATTTTCTCGGATATGTAACCTAGCCCAATGATTTTCTCGTGCCCGAAACACGTAGGATGCAAAATTTAATCAAAATCGCTAGAGCCGTTTTTTAGATAACATTAACTTGACCCACGTTGACCCAAAAATGAGCCACTAATCGGAAGTTTTTGAACATCTGACCCAGACCAATAGTCTTCTCGTGCCCGAAAATGGTAGGATACAAAATTTAGTCAAAATCGTTTGAACCGTTTTTTAGATACAATTAGCTTGATTTTGACCCATAGTGACCCAAAATGACCCACTAATCTAATTTTCTCAAACATGTGACCTAGTTGTCAGGGACCTATTAACATCTGAATCTAGGGAAAGCACAGTATCATTTTGCCCTCCCACCCCGCCCCTTTCATTTGCTAAATGTTTTCTTCATTCTTCATTAATAACTCACCAAAGATACTAACATTATTCTCGGGAGTAGCTTAGTGGAGGTCTCACATGTATTTCATTAAACACCTTTTTTTGTTCCATGTATATACTTCACATATATTTAATACATATAGCTTAATTTCCCGGGGAGTTTCTAATAGGTACATCAGGTTGCTATATGATTAATTAACATCCTATTGATGACATTCATATTTCCCTGTTAAATAAGTTTTAGTTTCGTGAAGTAGTGCGTGGATTTTCTCTTGGATTAAGCAAACTTTCTTAATATATATATATATATATATATATATATATATATATATATATATATCGAAAAGAATTAGAGAAACTTCGGAGTAGAATCAAGAATGGTTCGGAGTATGGGAATGGTCAAAGAATTTGTAGGCATCTGAAATATAGGAAAATTGTTTTCGGTGGGACATAAGCATTTAGGTCCCGAGAGACGTATAGTGAATTCATATGTTGTTTCCCGCAATGACTCAAGTTGACGACATCCTGCTGAGAACTGGAAAAAGTTTTTGTTTCGACGAGGAAGAATCAAGAAGTATTTGACAAACATCTTTTCTTTATTTTAAAACGATGAAAAGAAGACATATCCATGTAGTTATTCCACAGTTATTAATCCACGGGTACAAGAAATCACATCTTGTATGATGGGGTGACAATCCAAATTTTTGACAGAGGAGCGAAGAAAGAATATCGAGAACTTAGGCTGCATATCCGAATTTTAAAAAGTGGGAAAGTGCTTTAGGAGGGTACCATAAGGGTGGCCAAGGGGCCAGAATATTTTTAGAGACGTTACATCGCGGAGATCAGAGAGGAAAGTGTATTTTTGATAATGACAGCGTGCGTTGGAAAGTATGCCAAACCATTTACATTTTTAGAGCCAAGAGTATTGTATTTTTGCGTGGGAATTGTAACCGTTACATATACATCAGATCAACTTCATAATTGACGTCATTGGTAGGGAAATCTTTATTGGCGAAGATTGCACTTTGGCAAAAAAAGAGAGTGAAATAGAATTTTAGTGGTTAGTTGTTTTGAGAAAATGCAGGAAAGATATTTCAGAAATATGTTATAAGGCGTCACTCAGACGGAATTAACATCTGGATTCAGTATGAAGTCAAAACTGACCATGAGAAAGGAAACATTTTATGCCTTGGATAATTTCATTTACATTGATGTGTGGAAGACCGAATAAAGTACGTTAATGATAATTTACAAACAATATGTATGATTTTGACTAAAAGTTATCGTTGAAAGAGAATGATAAAAAGGTGCGCGTTTTAACAGCCGGGAATGTATATAAGTTACGATAATGCAGAAAGGGGAAAGTATATTTAATAAAATACTTAAAATATAGATTTCTTAATTTTTGAAAAAGATATATATGGTATCTTTACCATAATATATATATATATAATAAAATAAAAAATACAATGTGAAAAATGAAAATGGGTACTAGAGAGCCCTCTTCACAGTCAATTTAGGACCTCTTTTAAAATTTAGAGGCGAAGCATATGTTTCACGTGCCTTTTGGATAATCAGGTCCTGTCCGCTGTCACTCTTTTTTACTTCCGGTACCAAAGAAAGTTAAATTATTGACACGTAAGCGACAGCTGAATTTTTGGATTATTTTACACTTTTAACACCTGATAAGATTTAAGATTTAATAATGATCCTTCGAAGGTGAAGCCGATATTACCTCTTGAATTACTGCACACTCATGTTTTTCTGCTTGGAATACGTGATCTGCGATACACAACTTTTGGCCTTTGGGGAAATTGGTTTCTCCCGTATAAGGATGAAATATCGGACGCTATTTCCTTGAATTTTCGTTTGATTTTTCGTAACGTCAGTACATTTTTTATATAATATTTGATGATTGAGTTGTAGCCTCTACTCTTCTTTGTTTCAAGAAATGGATAATTAATGATGGAGGGAAAAAAATGAAACTTGGTGCACATATAAATTTGATTTATTTGCAATTTCCGGTTAATGTTATTGAACTATGTTTTTTCCCCTTTTAATAGAATAACAGAAAAATGTCAATTTTTTCACTTCAGTGCAGAAACTAGGGGTCGGGAGTTAAATCGAGTGTGAGTGGGGGGGGGGGCAATAAATCTAGGGTGGATAAATCGAAGTCTCGCGAACTTCTTCCTTTTATTATTTATGTGTCAATATATAAATTTGTAGATTCTAATTGGCAGGCAACCGCAATTAGCTCTCACCTCAACCAGGGAAAGGTAAGTGAAAAAATTTCCAAGTAAAAGTTCTGAGGGTTACCGCATATTGGCCTGGATGCAAATTCACATACTATCAAAGTCCCTGCGCACTTGGCGAGAAACTGCACTGCCAACTGGTTTGGCGAGGAAAGCACGTGATACGTATTTCTTGTTCAAAATAAAACTGTTTGTTGCAAGTCTCTCTCAAAAAAGTTTTAAAATGAAAGAATAAACTAATTCTTCCTCTTTTCATCAGTAACAGAAAGAATGAAAGAAAGTCTAAAAAAAGAATGAAAGAAAAAAAATATTAGTTTTCAAGTGAATGGAACTATTGCTAAAATATTAAATATTCAAATGTATAGAGCTGCTCAAAATTAATTATTTGGCCTTTCTTATAGTCAACATTGTAAATAAAAGTTCAACAAGTCAACATATAAGTCAAATAAAAATCATCATTGTAAATGGAAGTTCATTATAGTTATTTACACATTGATTGAATTTTAAAATAAGTTTTTCTTATTACTGATCTACAAGATGTAGTTATATTTGCTTCGTTTATTTCTATAGTTAGTTTTGCGAAATATAGCATTTCAATGCATGTTTATAAAAAATTTGTCATGAATCAAACTTGTATCGATTTTAGCCCAAGTCCTTTTAAAGTGTATTTTTTTTTCTTTTTTTCCTCCTCTGTCCTTTTATTTTCTTTCTTTCTTTCTTTTTTTTTTTTTTTTTTTTTTTTTTTTTTTTTTAACAGTGATTCTTTATTTAGCATCAGCGCCAGCAAAATGAAAAGCAGAGGTTGAGGTGGGTGGGGGGGGGGGGGGGGGGGTGGGAGTTCAGATAAGCCTATGCTTTTTTATAATATATAAAATATTTTTACCATCAATCTTATTTTATTTTATTTAGCATTAACGCCGGCAGAATGAAACCGTGGAGGTTGAGGTGAGGATTCTTTTATGAAAGGGGGGATGGGGGAGTGAGTTTTGAGGTAAGCCGATGCCTTTTTATAATAAGTAAAATACTTTTACCATCAATCTTATTTTTCTGCTAGTGTTTGATAATTTTTAGTCACTTTGGAAAAATAAATTTCATTTTAAATATCAAAGATGAAGAAAATTTAGATTAAGTCGAGAAGGGGACCATGTCTTCATTTTTGTTTGCGCCCATGTCGGTGCATTTAATTATTCTGGAAGTATTTAAAAACTATATGGAAAATCAAAATTATAATGTGTTTCATCAATTTGATGAAACTTATCACTTAATATTTTTAACAATTGTGAAAATGTTTTGAAGTTTTAAAAATATTTTTTCACGGTAAAATAAAAATAAAAAATAACCTTTTAGAATGACTTTGGCTAAAAGTGATACAAGTTCGATTCGTAGCAAATTTTTCATAAACATGCACTGAAATGTTACATTTCGCAAAAAAAATACTAATGAAATACGCAAAGCAAATATGACTATCTATCAATCTGTAATAAAGAAAACTTATTTTAAAATCCAATCAATGTGTAAATATTTATAAAGAACTTTCATTTACTTACAAAGTTGTGTTTAAGAAAGGCCAAATAGTTAATTTATAGCAGTTTTGTATATTTGAATTTTTAACATTTTACCAATAGTTCTATTCATCAGAAAACTAAAATTGTTTGCTTTCCATTCCTTTTCCAGTCATTTTTTTTTTTTACAGACAAAAAGAGGAAGAATTAGTTTCTTATTTCATTTCAAAAGCTAATAAATTTAGATTGACTTGCTACAGTTTTATCATGAACAAGAAACACGCATCCCGTGCGCATACGGGAGTTGCATTCCTCGCTAAACCGGTTGGCTACGCAAACTTTCGCCAAGTGCGCTGGGACGTTGAGGGTATGTAAATTTGCAGCCCTGATTGCGTTCGAATCGCTTAAAAAAATTGTAAAAATTATATAATTTGGAAATATTTATTAAACTTAAAGCTGTTCTCAAAAAAAAAAAAACCGCTACCTTCTGACACATTTCTGAATTCATTTTTATTCGGAAACGCATGAAATTGGCAGGTGTTCTTTTTCAGAAACTATGAAATCGAAATACGTTTTCCATTTTTTTTTGGGGGGGGGGAGGGGGGGTAAAGGCAGAAGATCGTTCAGAAAATATCGTCAAAGTGGGCATTTTGAATAGAATTCTCGACGCAAAAGCACGTCGTCACGTGACCCGAATCACTTGTAATTTGATAAGTAATCTAGTTATCAAAATATGGAAAACTCATTTCGATTCCAAATCCCTTCAATATTCAGAACTGCCAATTTTATGCCTTTGCATTTAAAAATGAGTCAAAAAATGTGTCAGAAAGTTTCGCGTTGCTGAGCAGGTCATTTGAGAACCCTCTTAATAATATTTGTTGTTTTTTAATGTGTTGTTTTTATTCTATGTAAAGTAATTTATTGTTTTTATTCTATGTAAAGTAATTTACTATTTTTATTCTGTGATACTTCATAATGTCATATAAATAAATCAGAAAAATGTGTCATAAAAATATTTATTAAAATGTAATATTTTTATATGATTAATTTCGTTTATTCTTCAGCTCAGTCACGCACTTTAAAATTTGAAATTGAACTTTTTATACTGTAAAGAGTAACATAAAAATATTAGGTGCTTGTTTACTTTTCCGTCGATCATATATGATAAACAAAATTTCTCGCCAAATAATGTGATTTAACACCCATGATGGATGAGCGTAACGTCTAATTCACTTTTGCAACTGTGGCACTGCACGTTACAAGCAATGTAGAGCATCTCTCTCTACCATCACACCCCAAAATATCGAACGGAGGCTATAACTCCAGTTCTAATTAATACAAAAATCAAGGAAAAGTAGAGTTTTTATTCGCATGGAATTCTTTATAATCGTATGTGGTTTATTTTGCCATAAAAAGGCTCCTATGTATTGAAAATTGCACCTTAACTGGTGTTTCGTATAAGCAGAATATAATGCAATATCTTTTTATGTAAACGTCAGGCACGTTATAATGTTGAGAGATATTATTTGTGTATTTTTGGCAGGCGTGCTTAAAAAGGTTCGCCAACCCTTGTTATAGGCTGTTAGAGGAGCATCTGAGTATATTATGTTAACTTTTTGTGTCAGCACTGGAATGAATATCTTTGACAAAATTATATTAGAAGCTGTGATTTTTTTTAATCTGGTATCATCTACATTTGTGTGTGTGTGTGTGCGTGCAGTGGACGAGTGCAGTGGACGAGATGTGTTGCCCACGAATGGCAACAGCCATGCCTCTGTGGGTATATACCCTCCGAAAAAGACTGTTTATTAGACGAAGGGGAAGCAGCTTTAAAATGTTCCTCACGCCTATTAGTGATTTTCTTCTATATACCCGCAGCTGACGGGGCATGGGTACTAATCAACAGGGAAATAGCTTGGTATATTTTCTGTTTCGCTGTTTTAAACGTGACAATAATATGTTTCTTCATAATTTTTTATTCCTTATCCTTTTATGTATGCATTCTTATATTTAGTTAGGTTTTTAATTTATGAAATTATTTATTTTAGAAGCAACAACTTCTCTTACGACGTCTACCAGCCTGAAAACATATGCCACGGGAAAAAGAAAAAAAGTTATCGGTGAAATGCTACGAGAAGAATCAATGTGAAAAGCGAGAGAGAAGGAAGATAAATAACTATTATGAAGATTTCGGTTCATATAGAGGCAGTACAGAAGTTTTCCAATCCTAGAGTAAATGTGATCGAATTCTAAAGACACTGAAGCTCGGGTAAATGCGTACTGCGTGAAATAAATTTTATGTAGAATATCGGTTGTCGAACTCGCCCCATTCGTTTCTCAAAGAAGATGTTCGAGGATAGATTGATTTGGTTGTGGTCTATACTAGAGAAGGTGTCGTTGGAAAATCGACCGATACAGCTTTAAAGAAATTCGTGCATTTTTATATTCATAAATAGCAAGTTAGTCTACATGTCCTAATAGTCTAAAAGCATAAGGAGGTACTTCACTTACGCGAAAACACCCGCTCGCTAATGTTAATCCTATGGGACAAATATTTTACAATATCACGTTTGCATTTCAATATTTTTAAATGTTTTTTTTTTTTTTTTTTTTTTTTTTTGCATTGGATAGCTGAGGTCGATCTCTATTAAGGCACTTTTTTACTTTTTTTATTTTTATTAAAATTAAAAAAGTAATGCGTTTTCCGTATTATATGGTGAAAAATTACTTTTATGAGGCATTAAAGCAATGAAAATATAACAATCTGTGACCTGTAATCCAAGATATAGTGAACTTATAAGGAAAGAAAAAAGTAATGCAGTTATTCTGAATGTGAATGCTTAAATGTCTTGTCCATGGAATATTATTTCATGATACTGACTCAAAGTTTACTCAAAAGAGTGATTTTAATGATCTTAAAATTCATAAATAATAAAAGAAAGCATAAATCATAACATATCCAAACTTTATAAATTCATTATAAAGAAAGTAAGAAACAGCAACACAAAGAATGCGTAAAAATTTTAATAACTTATCATAACATATTAGGTGTGCAGGATAAATTTGACAGTTTTGCTGGTGAAAGGTGAAAACATAAAATAGCTCATTCAAACAGAAATTTTAACGGGGAAAAGTTCTTCTGGCCTGTAGTGGGAGGAAAAGGTAGCTTCCATATTCCTTGTTTAAAAAAAACAGCTAATGTTATTCAAACACACCCGATTTTGAAGATTGATTCCCAGTTTTCGTCAGTACTGACTTTGAATGAGAATTTCGCCAAATTAGTGAGCTATATCCAAGTTGGCTTCTTTTTGGCGATTTAATGTACAATTTCAAACTGCTATATCTCAGTCATTTTTTAGTATAGGGGTGAAACAGAAAATGCTCCGGAATCCTTTTATCAAGGCTAAACACTTAAAGAAAAAACTTTTTGAATTTCTAATTTATTTGCACGTTTTTCTTTTATTTGAAATTTTTAAGTGGTCGCCATTTTGAAACAAGATGGCGGATTATGCTGCCCAACGAAATCGGTCGAGACCTCGGTAACACATGCTCAGTCACATCCAAATCGGTTCATAAATACGAGAGTTATATATAGTGTGACAAAAAACAGATTATTATATATATACATATTTGCCGGGTGATTCGGAACTACTGGGAAAAACTTTAAGGGGTTATAGAACACGCTTAGACAAGCTCGAAACACCATACAATGCATGGCCGTAACTCAAGCAGTAAAGCGCTATACAGGACGCTTTCTGAATATATACAGAACCGTTTTCTACACAATATCTGAGAAATGTTTGCTGGTTTTATTTGCAAAATAGTGTTACTAACTATGATGCTAATATGTATGAAAATTAGAAGAAAAAATAAGAAATTGCGAAGTAAGTAGCTCAAGAGAATGGGTGTGGGGGCTGTATATTAAATTTGACCAAATTTCCTTCAGAGACGTTGAGGTTGAATCAGAACTCACAGACAAAACTTTAAGGGGTGATAGAACACATATAAACAAGCTGTTTTCGAAATACAATGCATGGGCGTATCGCAAGCGGCGAACCGCTAGATGGCGCTGTTATTAAACACACAAAGCTCTGGTTTTTCACACACATCGTCATTCCTACCGTGGATTGCAAAAAGGATGACTGGTCTTACTAATCAGGAAAAGACAGTAAAAATTGTATTTTTTAAGACCTCAATAACATGTACCGGGAGGGACTTCTATGCTCTGCACACTTGGTCTCCTCATCTGAACAGTTCCTCTGAAGCTATCAAATCAGGAGAACGCGGACATGAGTGCGTTTATGAGTGCTCTGGAAGTCCTAATTCTGTAGTAAAAAGGTTTTTGGTTTCACAATAAGAAAGCGCCCTCTAGCACTCACTGCTTGAGTTACGACCATGCATTGTGTGGTGTTTTGAGCTTGGCTAGGCGTGTTCTATCACCCCTTAAAGTTTTACCTAGGAGTTCGGAATCACTCTGTATCTATATATAAATCAATATTTGAATGGGGGCTGGTTTTAGGGGCTGGGAATCATGATCGGTGAAAATGTACCGTTTTTTTCCGGAATTGCTTTCCTCCGGACAGCTGCAATAGATAGCTTTTTACATTTTGTAATAGAAGCTACATAATAAGCGACATAAAGATCACAACATTGCAAAGAGAGTTTGATGAATTAAGCCACTCTCAGCAGCCATAACGGTCTCGAGGTGGCTACGGAATCTAACACATGAATCTGGCAAAAGCTGCCCTAATTATCTGGATTAGTTGGGTCTTTGTGACACTGGCCGTGTTACGTGCTCAATCATTCCACACATAATAATTCATAGGTTTGTAATTAACGGAATTAGGGGAACAAACGTTGTGATCAGGACTTCGCCCCCCTCCCCTTCACAGGAGACACATCAAAACACCGTCAAATTTTGTGTTGTTTTCATTTTGTAGTCTCCATTGCACCCCTTTATTACATTTCGTTATCCTTTTTCGGTGCATTGAATAGCTGTCTTTATTGCGGAACTAGTTTACCGTCATGAATCCTCATGATGGAGGTTACTCTTTTCCATTATACAGATGGCTTCCACTCTTCCCTTTCAGCTATTTTTGACATCATTATCGAAAAGAAATAGAGAAACTTCGGAGTAGAATCAAGAATGGTTCGGAGTATGGGAATGGTCGATGAATTTGTAGGCATCAGAAATATAGGAAAATTGTTTTCGGTGGGACATAAGCATTTAGGTCCCGAGTGACGTATAGTGAATTGCATATGTTGTTTCCCGCAATGACTCAAGTTGACGACATCCTGCTGAGAACTGGAAAAAGTTTTTGTTTCGACGAGGAAGAATCAAGAAGTATTTGACAAACATCTTTTCTTTATTTTAAAACGATGAAAATAAGACATATCTATGAAGTTATTCCACAGTTAATAATCCAAGGGTACAAGAAATCACATCTTGTATGATGGGGTGACAATCCAAATTTTTGACAGAGGAGCGAAGTAAGAATATCGAGAACTTAGGCTGCATATCCGAATTTTAAAAAGTGGGAAAATGTTTTAGGAGAGTACCATAGGGGTGGCCAAGGGGCCGGAATATTTTAGAGATGTTACATCGCTGAGATCAGAGAGGAAAGTGTCTTTTTGTTAATGACAGCGTGCGTTGGAAAATACGCCAAACCATTTACATTTTTAGAGCCAAGAGTATTGTATTTTTGCGTGGGAATTGTAACCGTTACATATACATCAGATGAACTTCATAATTGACGTCAGTGGTAGGGGAATCTTTATTGGCGAAGATTGCACTTTGGCAAAAAGAGAGTGAAATAGAATTTTGGCGGTTAGTTGTTTTGAGAAAATGAAGGAAAGATATTTTAGAAATATGTTATAAGGCGTCAGTCAGACGGAATTAACATCTGGATTCAGTATGAAGTCAAAACTGACCATGAGAAAGGAAACATTTTATGCCTTGGATAATTTCATTTCCTTTGATGTGTGGGAGACCGAATAAAGTACGTTAATGATAATTTACAAACAATATGTATGATTTTGACTAAAGGTTATCGTTGAAAGAGAATGATCAAAAGGGTGCGCGTTTTAACAGCCAGGAATGTGTATAAGTTACGATAATGCAGAAAGGGGAAAGTATATTTAATAAAATACTTAAAATATAGATTTCTTAATTTTTGAAAAAGATATATATGGTATCTTTACCATAATCATGGATATACAAAACCAAAGAGTATAAACATATGTAGTATATGTCACATTTTTCGCGACAACTTGTAATTCTATACTATTTACAAACTGTCAAAATTATCACGAACACCCTGTAGAAAATAGTAATCAGAACGGGTTGAAACTAAAAGTTGTTTATTTTAAACAAATAAAGAAAAACAAATGGTAAAAATATTTACAAGATGCTAATTGTTACATATAGATACTATTCATAACGTATCGACACTATAAATTTATTATAAACAAAGAAACTAAACAATTCATAATAATATAAATAAGATGCTAATTATAACGTAGAATTCATAATATATTAAAACTGTATAAATTTAATACAAACATAAAGAAAGAAAAATATATGAGGGGGTTGGGGCAAGAGAGTGCTAATCCACATTTTTGGACTTCTGATATATATCAATTTGAAAATTAGATCAAATACTCAAATCAAAATATATAACAAAGTATTTTTGCCAATTTCTGAGTAACATTTGAGATATTCTGAATAACAATATGGCATTACTTTAATGATATTACTTTAACGATATACACTTTTTTTCTGGTAAAAAGTTCTAGAAACATCTGGGGCAAAAACAGAACCTGGGACATATGCTGCCACCTAATGACATTAGAAAAAAATATATAGGATATTATGATTTACAATATTAACCCATTCGGGACCATGGGTGCATATATGCACCCTCAAAAAGAGCATAAAGAATTTGTTTTAGGCACCAGTAAAAAATAAAAGTAATATTTGTTTTCTCTAATTAGAGCATTTTTGTGATAGTTTAAGTAAAGGTAGCTTTTTTAAAAAAAGTGGTGCGAACCGAATAAAATTTGTGTAAAAGCCGCCGGTCCCGAAGGGGTTAAGCAATAGATTACAGTGTCAGATTTATTTCACCAAAAATGTGACTTGGCAATTTCTTGACCCGACCCCCTCATATAATGATTTTCTAGAAAAGGCAATGAAATGTAGAGTAACAATAACAATAATAACAATATGGCAATAATAATGCTGTATGTTATAATTTGAAGATGGGTGTAGACAGATATACTAGGTTTATCTTTTTTTTTTTTTTTTTTTTTTTTTTTAATAAATTTACAGAATAAATTTATAACGTTATTAATATCATTTCTATTTGGTTTTAGTTAAATAAGCTCTCCAAAATTGCTATAATAACAATAACAACTAGGCTTATTTTAGTGGGAAAACAGTTTTGATAAATTATTTTTCCAGATGCGCTTTATTTGCATAAATGACTATAACGATCATGCTTATTTTGGTAGAAAATTAATTCTGATGAAAAACACTCACTGAGTCTATTTATTAGCGTAAACTAGCCATACATCAGAAAATAGCTGGTGCTATTCCCTACCGTAAAAAGAAGTTTGTATTGACTTTTTGAAGTCCTAAATCCTGAAGCATTTTCAACAAGGAAGTGTTAATTTTTTTTTCTCCCCCGCTTTTCATAAACTGCGAAATTCCAGGACGTTATGGCTGCATTTGATTTTTTTGTTTTTTTCAGACAGGATGTGGATGTCTGAAAAAGTGTTTTTAGAATTTTCTCAAATAAAATATCTCGATGATGATGAGTGATTTGCTCTCTGTACAGTCCCGCGACTAAAATATCTTTTCCAACCTTGAAATAGCTGCAAAAGCTTGGGCACTTCTATTTGCATACTGCACTTTCTTCGCATTTTTCTCGAGGAAAAAAAAAGCCTTATTTATGTCGTTTGAACGTAAACGGGCATGCCTTTCTTATGAGCGGATGTGTAACATTCCGGAAGTGCAATTCAGTAAACTTCTCATTATGTTTTGCAGTTCTGTTGTACGCTTAATCATCACTGTTTCGCTAGGCGAGATCCTGGAAATAGCCGCTCCAGCGGAGATGAGGAAATAAAATTATTTACAAGAATACCTATACACATCACTTCAAGGCTTCTTCAAAAGCTGCATATTTTCTCTGGCGAGTTTTTAGACAAAACCAATAACATATTTTTATGAAAAATTTTATCTAATTTTATTTCTCTATAATTTTTATTCAATCTTACCTCTATTTTAAATTCAACGCAATTCTGCATCCCTGTTTGGAAATGCCATTCTCTCGGGGACCGCCGGTACTTGCTTTCTGTTTTATGCAAGAGTAAAAAAATGTTGATTTTAAAGATGACAAAAGGATGAAACGGATGTATGAAGATTACAGATTACTATAATGAAAAATGGTTGGTTATCATCTTACAGACAGAATCTTCATTGTAAGGTCACAGATCCCAGAAAATACCAAAAGATATTCTGTGAAATGATTAAATATAAAATTCAGACTAAAATTTCAGTGTTAGGTTACATTTATTATTTTACTGATGCATCAGTGTGGGATAATGGAAGAAAGAAACGCATTATTTGTTTAACACTTTCGTTACGAAACTTCACATAATAGCCGATCAAGCAAACTACTGCCAAACCGCCCGAGCGCCTGAGAAACAAGTGTTCCATTTTCTTCCCCTCTGATATATCCAAATATTGTCGCAGAGTAAATGCTTAATGAGGGTATTATTGCAATCAACGTGTGGGGTACTTTAGTACAACACCCTTGTGTAGGACAACTCTTTTGTACTTGCGATCTTAGGAGGGATATTAAGGGAATATAAGTTCCACTTTCGAATATAGCTGCCTTCTTATTGTGCTGCTGAGAAGTAGGCAGGGGGAGAAAAAATCTCTCAGCAATATTTCAGCGTTCGGGCGCTTGCTGTATTTTGAATGCTATTGCGTTTTCGGACTTCAGTATTCAAAGGGTTAATGTTATTCTAAACAATTTATGATATACAAAGAAGACCAAGTGTTTACTGCGATGATCGAAAGCACATGAAGATTGGCACCGAGGCTCTCAGTTGCAAACTAGTGTAAGAGTGACCAGTGACCATTGATGTAACCAGCTGTGTGCAGAGATGAATTCAGGGGTAGGCCCGGGGAGATGACATTCCTCACGGAGCATCAAAATATCTCCATCAAATTATTAATGGGCTAAAAATCTCCCCCCCCCCCCACCTCACTGAAACACCATAATGCTCCACCCGGAGCTGCGGAAATGCCTCCCGGAGAGAAATGTCTGAATTGAATTCTCATAGGATAGCTGAGCTGAACTGGCAAATGCCACGGCTCAACAAAACTCAATGAATGTCTAATACCTGTCTATAACGGAATCCTGTCGGAGAAATTTCATGATCCCGACGGAAGAAATAGTATACAAATCTATCTGCTAAGACGAAAACCAGATTAAAACTAAATATTTTCCGGCCTCCTGCGTTTCCGTTTTAGCACGTTTTACGGTTACAAATGTAAGCAAATCACGATAAGTATTGAATTGTCAATAATGTGTTAGACAATAAGTAGCACAAGCAATTATCTCATTTGCCTTTAGGTACTTAAAAAAAAGATTTATTGTATCAATTCACAGAGAAACAATCGTAAAAATAAATTTTGCACGGTTAAATTTTCAAAAATAACCTTAATTTAGAGCAAAACTGCGCATTCAGTAGAAAAATGATGATGTTGACAAAAGAGAAAACAATAACATGGGAGACGATCCTGCTGTGGAAAACGATGCTACCATGTTTCAACATCTGAGCGATACAACAATAAGGTCAATCACTTTGCTGAATTGATTAAAATATACTCCAATCTCAATACCATGACAAAACAGTTTACTCACTTTACTTCCAATTGCTTACCTCATAGTTTACTTCCAATTGAATAAAACATTGTAGTTGTAACTCTGATAATGGGAATGGCTATTAGTCAAAGTTTTACAAAATTTAGTAATTACTATTACATATGAAGGGTGCAGATGCAAAATTCACACCCTCCACTTAACTTAGTTTTTAGAAAAATGCAAAAAACTGATTATTATTAATAAACATGATATATTGGCACACTTTTTTTCTGAGATATATTTGTTGCCTTAACAACTAGTTGCACATAGTTCTAAACCTGTAATAATTGTGGTAAAGCTAGAATTTAAATTTAAATATGGAAAATGTGAGTTTTGAAGCAAACTTTTATGGGTAATATTAGTTATAAACCAAAATAGTTATGAATTTAAAACGACAAGAGCCAAAAAAAATTCTGAACATTAGTTTTCATTATGTTATTTTGGAGGGTAATAAACAACAAATATAGAAAAACATTTATTAAAAATAATTTGTGCAAAAATTTTACTATTAGACATGGCCCAACTTCTTCACTGTCATTAAACTAGTGGAACATTTTACACTAACTTCTTACTTCTGTACCTCCTTGATTGGTTGAATTGGAAAGTGTGAGTTTTGCAGCAAAACAGTTGTTGGATAATGTTAGTTACGCATCAAAACGAGATTTTCAGCATTTTTTTTTTTCAATCTTAATATGTTTTTCTATGGTCTAAATCCCTATTACAGTCCGATTCGCCTTAAAAAGACGAAGACGGTGATATGAATAACTCAATACCTTAAAAAAGTGGATAATGTGACTTTTGCATCTGCACCATTCATATATAATGTTTTTCTAAACTAGTAATTCTTCAGATCAGGAGCCTCAACCTCATCTCTGAAAGTCATTGTTTTTTAATCTCACTTTTTTATATTATTTATCATCTTCCAATCCACAAATTATTTTTTTTTTAAATTACGTATATATTTAGAGGCATATAAAATAATTCGAAGGTTCAGAAATTAAAAGCGTTACGTTAAACACGGTTTATGCATTAATATTCTTTAATTCTTATGAACTTATTCTTGTAGTTTTTTATATAATAAAAAAAATACATTAAAAAAAAAACATAAATATTGCAGCAAATTAGTTATTTGAATTTTATTATTTTGATATTCTTTGAAATAGGGTTGCTAAGCAACTAATAAATTAAAGACCAAAGTAAAAAGAAATGCATTTTAAAATTTGTAAAATATATGAAAGCAAAATATGTTATATTCCCCGAACAGCTGCAAAACATTTTCCAATAATTTAAACAATTAATTTCTAAATTCTAATAAATGTATAGGCAAATTTTCAAAGCTTTTGGATATATTTAAAACATTCATATAAAAAAATTAGCATCTATAACTTTATGTTTAAATCCATTATTCAAATATGCGATTTTCATTTCAGTTAAAAATGAAATTTGAAAATCGTCTGCATTCCCATAGGAAAGCATTATGACCTAAACAGAAATGTTCTATAGTTTTCGAACAATCATTTTTGCGGCAGTTATCGCGGAACAGACAGACAGACAGACAGACAGACAAACAGACAGAAACCAAAAACTTTTCGGGTCTCAACAGTGAGCCTCAACTGACGTTTCGGCAATGAAGATGTAGAATGTACCCCAATTAAAATGCACCTTCGGAGGTTAAAATGGGCAGCGCTATGATATTTTATTTTATTTTATATTATTTACGCATGGACACTATACAACACAGGAATTTGAACTTGAAGTGAAAGTCGAACCACTACGAACACTCTAGACAAGCAATCGAACCAGCAACCCCTAACAGATAGCCAGAGTAGGTGGGAAAGGCCGGTTTCACCCCATGAGGTGGTGCTGTGGTGCTAAATTGTTGTAAAAGACTACGATGATAAAATTCAAACTTAAAATCGAGGGTGGGGCGAAAGGGTGTGCTATAGGAGAGGGGATTTTAGGAGGAGGCAGCATGTTATAGTAGGGGGGGGTATTTTTTTTAAGGGGGGGCTTAATTTTAAAAAAATTAAAAATGTCTTATAGTACGAGGGATCGGTGATGGTAGAGTACGACCACTATCCCCCCCTTGCCCCCCCCTTACCCCCCCCTTTTTTTAAGGGAGAGAATGTTTAAGGTGGTGTCGCCCTCTATCGGTAAGTATGAAAATTATGGAATTTAAATGACTGCTTCTGAATTTTAAGTTATAGCATAGTATAAAATAAATAATTTTAAAGTATCTCATCCTACTGCTTACAATGGAAATTTAAGTTATAGCATGGTGTAAAATAAAGTAACTTAGCACTGCTTACAATGGAAATATATAGTTATAGCATAGCACTTAATAAATAATTTTAAAATGTGTTACCATAGTGCTCGCAAAGGAATATGAAATAGAAATTTAAGTTCTATCATAAAGCTAAATAATAAATAATTTTAAAGTTTCTTAGCAAACTGCTTACAATGAAAATATTTAGTTAAAGCATAGCACTTAATAAAATATTTCAAAGTTTCTTTACCAAACTGCTTACAATGGAAATATTTAGTTATAGCGTAGGCACTTAATAAAAGTTTTAAAGTGACACATGTAAATAATTATAGTTATAAACCGACATATAGGCAGATAGGCAGGCACACAGACAAGCAGGCAGGCAGGTAGGCAGACAGACAGACACACAGTGAACTATTTGTTACGTACACAAGCATGCATATACGAAGTGAACTAATTGTAATAAAATACAAGACGTGCATACGTTTTAAAACATTTTTTTCTTCACAGAATTTAAGAAAATATTAAATTTCGACTACAACTTTCACTTTGAAATAGCGTAGTCCCTTTTTAAAAAATCATTAGCTTTTATCAAACATTTATATGAAGCGGGGTTCGAACCTCGAACCTGACAAAATGATCTCATGATGTGTTGATTTGCAGTAGGTTTAAACGAACACACCATGAGACCATGTTTATTAGACGCGATTTAAGATATATAAGAAAAGGTGTCACGTGACTGAACATATTGGATTATTACTATACAGTACTAATGATATTATAAATTTTGTAAAATAATTTAAGCTTTAAGATAAACTTTAATGTTTAAACTTACAAACACATTGGAATGTATTTATAACATATAAAATAACCTTATAAAAGGTTGGTTGGTTTGTTGGTTTTATAAACTTGCAAAGCAAAGCGTATCTTACCAATTTGCATACAAGAGATTTTGTAACATAAATTATATAATACAGCAAATTTTAACTTACCAAGTGAGGTTTAAGGATACAGTAATAGAATTTTTAATTGTATACTTTAAAAAAGAAAGTTTAACTTACCATTATGTTTATGCTCGGATTCGAACTGTCAACCTTTTGGCTAGCTTTCCAATGCGCTCCCAATTACGCTACGATGGCTCCGTACAATTAATATAAATAATGAAACTAACACAATGTTACTTTTTTTCCTAAGATTTTCAAGTTAATAAAACAGGATATGACGACATTTATAGAATAACATCCTGTTTTACAACGATAAGAATAGCAATATAAGAAGCTTGTACACCATAATGAATTTACTGTTTAAAGTTTTGACTTAAACGATTATTCTTCTAATTACTTAAAACCTTGCTGTATATTTGCTTGATCACCTATCTGTTTACCCTGCTTTTTGGATACTTCTAAACCTGAAAATGACTACTTCGCTTAACACATCTTACTATGAAATTTCAGAAATCAGCGAATTTAGTAGAATATTTCAGTATTTTGACGTTTTTACCCCATACCATTGGGACTTAGGGGAGGATACGATTGTCGAAGTGCAAATGAATAAGGACTGTGAGTTAAACGTTCACATTCAAAAATATAAAGAATTTGAGAATAGTGGTAAAATGTACCCTACAAATGAAGGAATTACAATATCGTGCGCAACCTTTGATAAATTTGAAACGAGAATGACAAAATTTAATTTTGACTCTGCAGAAAAAGAAACATTCGTATCTAACAACGACTTACTAACGATTTATGTGGATAAGGAATCATGCATACTGCAAAAACTATTGAAACCTGATTGTTTACTACTTACAAAAGAACAATTTCTCAAACTAGAGAAAAACTGTATTGAAATTAGCGAATGTCTTTTTCAAACTTTTTTAATAAAACTTTTACTTGTTTATGATTTAAAAAACGTAAAAATATGTAAATGTTCTCACTTTTCAGAGTAAGAGGCGATGGACTATTTTTTGGAATGCTTCGATCATGAATTAGAGAGATCAGTATATCGCACGTTTGACTGTTATTTATGTTCAATCGGCCAACCAGTAGAAATGGATCATGAATGTATGAGATATAATTTAAGAAAACAGTTTAACTGGTGCGCAGACAGTGCTTTGTTAAATTTCAACATTAAGGAATTTGTGAAAAACCTGCTAGAGAAATGTACATGTAATTATACTTATTTATTTTTTAAATCTATGAATGTAGACTTTTATAATAAGCATTTGAGCAATGTATTTATAAATTAACGTAGAAATGTTTTATATTTAATAAATATTTGTTTAGTTTTTCATCATGTGTCTGTTTTTTATTTATGTATAAGGAATAAATAAGTTTAGTTTTCGGAAAGTTTTACAATTTTTATTCAGAAAATGTAGAAACTTGTTTTATTTTTCTACAAAAATTAAGGATTTTATACTATTTCATTAAACATGTGTACCATTATTATAATTTAACTTACATATTGTATACAAAATACTACCCTTTACTTGATAAATTATTTAAGATTTTAAACCAAAATTGAGCGAATATTATAAAGATTATCGAGTTTGAAAATAGATCTGTTGTCTACCAGAGCAAAAACAGGAAACTACTTATTTGCGGATAACATCCCTGTTTTCTTACTGATAACGATACTTCTTGTATAGTTTAAGGTATAAAAATTATTTCATTTACTTAATTAGTAATACCATATAATGAACGAGTATATTCACACATTTAAATTTGCATTTTAAACCACGATGAATACATAATAAAACATTACTTGTATACTTTTACATAAAAATTGAAAATACATTTATACTTAACGAAATCACCCACTGTATAATAAAAGATACTTTGCTAAATTACTTATGTTTAACATACAGACTAATTTCTGTATACGATATATAACACGTGACGCTATTTTTAATTATTTTAAGCATGCGCGCCCTCTACAATTAAATAAATATTCATGAAAAGTTTCATTTGAAATAATATTCATACTGTTTCTGTGCCGTTAAGACGTTCTAATTTTTTCTCCGTTTAAGTGATCTGCCATTTTAATTGATTTAAATTAAATAAGTACAATGCAAGACATGATGTTAGACGAACCAACCAAGATAAGAAAAGCCTTGACATCGGAGTTTAAGGAGCAAATAGACTGTACTATTTTAATGAAACCTGTTTTGAATAAGGAACCGATGGCCTCTTCAACAGATCAAGCCGATCAAAAGTTACCTTTTACATGTGATACATGTAAAAACGTATTTACTAAAAAATATATGTTATTAAGACATATGAACTTACATTTAGAAAAAAAAACCTCTAAGTGTGATAATCTGTTTACTACAAAGAGCGCTTTACAGGATGATATGCTAATTAATCCCAAGACATCTGCCACATATAAATGTGAGAAATGCAGTAAGACTTTCTCACGAAAAAATGTGTTAGTTAGACACATGAAATTTCACTTAGAAAAAAAACCTTTTAATTGTAAAATGTGTTCGAAGTCATTTGTGCAGAAAAGCGACTTACAAAAGCATAACTTAGTACATTCTAAACAAGGCGTTATGCATAAATGTAATGAATGTGATAAAAAGTTTTTACGGGAAAAAAATTTAATAAATCATACTATGATTCATAAAACCCCTCAGCAAAAGAAAAGGAATATTGAACCGTTTACCAGACACTATAAATGTGTCGATTGTTCTGAAATATTTAATCACAGATTTGACTTAGTGAAGCATAGAAAAATTCATCTCTCGCCAAAGAACATATATCTGAACAGCGTACTGAACTTTTAAACCATTTACAGAATTTATTACTACGTATAGACACTTTACAAAATGCTATAAAAAATGAAACTATTCCTTTTTGAAATATTGACTTTACCAATTTATTTGAACTATACAACTTCTTGTATATACTAATGTATGTGTTTAAATAATTAAATAAATAATAGATAAGTGAAAAAGCTTTTATGTTTTATTTTTCAATATGATTATATTATATCACTATTATGTGAATGAATGGGCTTGTAAATTTAAACCTTATGTATAAAAATAAATTTCTTGCACTTTTACAAGAAGTAAAAATTTAATACAAGTTACTTAAATTATATATTTAATAATTTTTTTAAATATATTATTGATTCACATATGATAGTTAAATTAATATGCTATTAAACATATAATTTTGTATAATCTATATTATTAATTTTCTTTAACACATATTACTTTTTTACAATAAATCGATTTAACTAATTATACATTTGTGTAATTAAACAAACTTATTTTACTAAATATACGTATCGATAATTAATTTTTATTATTTACATACACATGATTATACTTTTTATCGTATGCGATTAACTATTTATACATTTAATAAGCGTTGCCATACCCGCTTTTTTAAATAATTAGATATTATAAAGCATACGGATTTCACACAAACAAGCAATATACATTTTCGTTAAATGAACAACTTGAATCTTTAAGCTATAACGTCATATTTACTTTTAAACTTGCTTTTAACTGTAACCATCACTCTTTTTTTAACCTATGTTAGTAACTGTTTAGATATAATATAATCAGTTTACTGTTGACTTTTGTCGTGACTGAACCTTTTACTGTTTGGTATTTAAAAAATGGCTTGTGAATTAGATGGGATTAAACGGTCGTGTGAAGAAATGGCTTCTTCAACAAAGTTTCAACGTTTAGATAAACCTATGGAAAATTCTGATTTTTATAATAATGAATTTTTACCCAAATCTAATATACAGGAGAACTATGAAACACTATCACCTACCATGGACTTGTATGCAGCAGAGCCTAAGATTACCAAGGATTCTACAACACCAATATTTACTAACTGTGATAATGACGAAACGTCTTTCCCCGGCACCTGTTGTGAGTCTACCTCTGCTAAAAGCTTTTTGGATACAATGTTTAAGGATCTAGATTTTAAAAATTTGGAAACATATCTTACCTCACAGCCTACAAGTGGTTTAATTTCTTCAAATGAACCATCAACTAGCATTACACATAGTATTGAACAATTATATAACATATCCCCTCCCATCGCATGTGTGAATAACATTTCCAAAACCAAACATGGTAAATCTCGCATTTTTGTCATGTTTCGGATTAAACTTGCTGATTTTATATTTTTAACTTTAAAACGACATTATAAACAGTTTTATGTACATATTGAAGAGATCAAACACAATGCATTTACAAATGAAGAAATTTCATCAACAAATAGAATTTTTATGGATATTTCAACATGGTATGAATTCCAATATAAAATTTTTGGATTTAATTTAAAATATAAAAGTTCATCGTTTATTGCTAACAATACAGTATTAGTGTTAAATTATAATAATTCTATTATGCAAATAAAAAATTTAAAGAATTATACACATTGTGTTTTAAACGATTTTCAGTTAGAAAATTTAAAAGAAAAAGCTATTGATTTTAATAGCAATCTTATTAAACACTTGTATACAGTTCATCTACCGCAGTTAATTAAGCAAAAATGCACACTCGTTAATTTACCTTCTGAAATCGAGCGTGTTTTACTAACGAAACTTATCTCTTCTATTGAGGATAATGTACTGACAATATTAAACCAAATTTATGAATGTGTAGGATGTATATTTAGACACCAATCCCAAAGTCTACATACATGTTTCACCTTTAATAAACGTGAAAGATTTAATCACTTAGGGGATATGATTTTAATGCTTGTAAATTTTGATTATGTTATTTCAAGGTTTTTAAACGGAGTTGAATGTATCAGTGAAAACTTTTTACGTAACATTAATGTGGAATTTATTCGAAATGTATTATTTAAGTCCTGAAAATAAAATATTTTGCTTTAAATCTGTGTGTTTATTTAAACAAAATGTGTGTGTGTTTATTAATATTGTTTAACTTGCAATTTAAGATTAATGATTTCTCTTATATGTTTATAACAGAAACATGATAACATAGTATGTATACTAAATGTTAGTAACATACTACACATGTTAGTAAATGTATTTTTGAACTATTATAAAAGTTTTTAAAATTTTACAAGATAACAAAATTATTTTTCAGTTAAAAAAGTTTTATAAATTTACAATTTTAAATTTAAAACTTAATAAAAGTATTTCATACTTTATCAATGTTGATTCGTCTTGTATGTTAATATTATATAATGGTAACATACTATATAGTTGTTATGTTACTACATATACTTATAAAAATAATTTAAACATGTTATATTATTGTAAAAGTTTTAAAAAAAAATTACAAACTAACTTAATTAAATTAAAAAATTATAAGTAAACAAAATAATTATTTTTTTAATTAAAATAAATTAACAAAAATGAAAAGTTATCAAAATTATTTTATAAATGTTTTAAAATACTTAATTTTAATAAATTGTGTCTATGTATACATACCTATATACATGTGGAACTTTAGTTAAGTAATAGAAATTCTCAAACTTTGTCATTAGAAACCCTATATTCTGATAATTAATAACAATTAGCTTTAAATTAAAGAAATAGATTAATTTATACTTACAAATATAACCCACTTATAATAGCACGTCCATCTTACATAGTTACTTCAGACATTATGCTTGTTTCTATCCTAGCAACAGGATGTTTTTGTCGTACCACGTGATTTCCTTTAAAGTCACGTGATCATGAAGATAAGAATTAAACACAACGTGTTTGACATTTTCACTTCTGCTATAGAAGAGGCTCGTTTGGTAAGTTATAATGTCCTGTATTCTTTATTTTACACTTTATTTTACAATTTATTAAGATGATCTAATTTAAATAACGTTTATATTGCAAACGTAAGGTAAAAGCACTAAATTATTGTTGTTAAAATAATATTTCTTCATTAATACATCATGTTTACAAAATTTTTAAGTTATATATAATATAACTTGTAAATACATAGTATATTTTTATACTATAAGTATCTATAAGTATATGTATACTTACATGTTATTTAAGTATATATGTATACTTATGGATTTGGTATATAAATATACTATGTATTTACAAGTTATATTATATATAACTTAAAATTTTTGTAAACATGATGTATTAATGAAGAAATATTATTTTCCGCTTGTGTAAGAAAATTAAGTTACTTCTAAAAGCAATAGCCAGTTGAATAAATAATGTTTATGCTAAAATAAAACCCAATAGTAAGATTTTAAATGTATTACATCATCTTATTGTCGACAGAATTACAAAATAAAAGACTTTTAAAACAATAATTTAGTGCTTTTACCTTACGTTTGCAATATAAACGTTATTTAAATTAGATCTTCTTAATAAATTGTAAAATAAAGTGTAAAATAAAGAATACAGGACATTATAACTTACCAAACAAGCCTCTTCTATAGCAGAAGTGAAAATGTCAAACACGTTGTGTTTAATTCTTATCTTCATGATCACGTGACTTTAAAGGAAATCACGTGGTACGACAAAAACATCCTGTTGCTAGGATAGAAACAAGCATAATGTCTGAAGTAACTATGTAAGATGGACGTGCTATTATAAGTGGGTTATATTTGTAAGTATAAATTAATCTATTTCTTTAATTTAAAGCTAATTGTTATTAATTATCAGAATATAGGGTTTCTAATGACAAAGTTTGAGAATTTCTATTACTTAACTAAAGTTCCACATGTATATAGGTACATACATATATATGTATACATAGACACAATTTATTAAAATTAAGTATTTTAAAACATTTATAAAATAATTTTGATAACTTTTCATTTTTGTTAATTTATTTTAATTAAAAAAATAATTATTTTGTTTACTTATAATTTTTTAATTTAATTAAGTTAGTTTGTAATTTTTTTTAAAAACTTTTACAATAATATAACATGTTTAAATTATTTTTATAAGTATATGTAGTAACATAACAACTATATAGTATGTTACCATTATATAATATTAACATACAAGACGAATCAACATTGATAAAGTATGAAATACTTTTATTAAGTTTTAAATTTAAAATTGTAAATTTATAAAACTTTTTTAACTGAAAAATAATTTTGTTATCTTGTAAAATTTTAAAAACTTTTATAATAGTTCAAAAATACATTTACTAACACGTGTAGTATGTTACTAACATTTAGTATACATACTATGTTATCATGTTTCTGTTATAAACATATAAGAGAAATCATTAATCTTAAATTGCAAGTTAAACAATATTAATAAACACACACACATTTTGTTTAAATAAACACACAGATTTAAAGCAAAATATTTTATTTTCAGGACTTAAGTAATAAATTTCGAATAAATTCCACATTAATGTTACGTAAAAAGTTTTCACTGATACATTCAACTCCGTTTAAAAACCTTGAAATAACATAATCAAAATTTACAAGCATTAAAATCATATCCCCTAAAGTGATTAAATCTTTCACGTTTATTAAAGGTGAAACATGTATGTAGACTTTGGGATTGGTGTCTAAATATACATCCTACACATTCATAAATTTGGTTTAATATTGTCAGTACATTATCCTCAATAGAAGAGATAAGTTTCGTTAGTAAAACACGCTCGATTTCAGAAGGTAAATTAACGAGTGTGCATTTTTGCTTAATTAATTGCGGTAGATGAACTGTATACAAGTGTTTAATAAGATTGCTATTAAAATCAATAGCTTTTTCTTTTAAATTTTCTAACTGAAAATCGTTTAAAACACAATGTGTATAATTCTTTAAATTTTTTATTTGCATAATAGAATTATTATAATTTAACACTAATACTGTATTGTTAGCAATAAACGATGAACTTTTATATTTTAAATTAAATCCAAAAATTTTATATTGGAATTCATACCATGTTGAAATATCCATAAAAATTCTATTTGTTGATGAAATTTCTTCATTTGTAAATACATTGTGTTTGATCTCTTCAATATGTACATAAAACTGTTTATAATGTCGTTTTAAAGTTAAAAATATAAAATCAGCAAGTTTAATCCGAAACATGACAAAAATGCGAGATTTACCATGTTTGGTTTTGGAAATGT
The DNA here is from genome assembly GCA_963931845.1 of Maratus michaelseni. NCBI lineage: Eukaryota > Metazoa > Arthropoda > Arachnida > Araneae > Salticidae > Maratus > Maratus michaelseni. The sequence goes on along the minus strand of OZ007599.1, from coordinate 150,208,324 downwards.
TATTCACACATGCGATGGGAGGGGATATGTTATATAATTGTTCAATACTATGTGTAATGCTAGTTGATGGTTCATTTGAAGAAATTAAACCACTTGTAGGCTGTGAGGTAAGATATGTTTCCAAATTTTTAAAATCTAGATCCTTAAACATTGTATCCAAAAAGCTTTTAGCAGAGGTAGACTCACAACAGGTGCCGGGGAAAGACGTTTCGTCATTATCACAGTTAGTAAATATTGGTGTTGTAGAATCCTTGGTAATCTTAGGCTCTGCTGCATACAAGTCCATGGTAGGTGATAGTGTTTCATAGTTCTCCTGTATATTAGATTTGGGTAAAAATTCATTATTATAAAAATCAGAATTTTCCATAGGTTTATCTAAACGTTGAAACTTTGTTGAAGAAGCCATTTCTTCACACGACCGTTTAATCCCATCTAATTCACAAGCCATTTTTTAAATACCAAACAGTAAAAGGTTCAGTCACGACAAAAGTCAACAGTAAACTGATTATATTATATCTAAACAGTTACTAACATAGGTTAAAAAAAGAGTGATGGTTACAGTTAAAAGCAAGTTTAAAAGTAAATATGACGTTATAGCTTAAAGATTCAAGTTGTTCATTTAACGAAAATGTATATTGCTTGTTTGTGTGAAATCCGTATGCTTTATAATATCTAATTATTTAAAAAAGCGGGTATGGCAACGCTTATTAAATGTATAAATAGTTAATCGCATACGATAAAAAGTATAATCATGTGTATGTAAATAATAAAAATTAATTATCGATACGTATATTTAGTAAAATAAGTTTGTTTAATTACACAAATGTATAATTAGTTAAATCGATTTATTGTAAAAAAGTAATATGTGTTAAAGAAAATTAATAATATAGATTATACAAAATTATATGTTTAATAGCATATTAATTTAACTATCATATGTGAATCAATAATATATTTAAAAAAATTATTAAATATATAATTTAAGTAACTTGTATTAAATTTTTACTTCTTGTAAAAGTGCAAGAAATTTATTTTTATACATAAGGTTTAAATTTACAAGTCCATTCATTCACATAATAGTGATATAATATAATCATATTGAAAAATAAAACATAAAAGCTTTTTCACTTATCTATTATTTATTTAATTATTTAAACACATACATTAGTATATACAAGAAGTTGTATAGTTCAAATAAATTGGTAAAGTCAATATTTCAAAAAGGAATAGTTTCATTTTTTATAGCATTTTGTAAAGTGTCTATACGTAGTAATAAATTCTGTAAATGGTTTAAAAGTTCAGTACGCTGTTCAGATATATGTTCTTTTGGGCGAGAGATGAATTTTTCTATGCTTCACTAAGTCAAATATGTGATTAAATATTTCAGAACAATCGACACATTTATAGTGTCTGGTAAACGGTTCAATATTCCTTTTCTTTTGCTGAGGGGTTTTATGAATCATAGTATGATTTATTAAATTTTTTTCCCGTAAAAACTTTTTATCACATTCATTACATTTATGCATAACGCCTTGTTTAGAATGTACTAAGTTATGCTTTTGTAAGTCGCTTTTCTGCACAAATGACTTCGAACACATTTTACAATTAAAAGGTTTCTTTTCTAAGTGAAATTTCATGTGTCTAACTAACACATTTTTTCGTGAGAAAGTCTTACTGCATTTCTCACATTTATATGTGGCAGATGTCTTGGGATTAATTAGCATATCATCCTGTAAAGCGCTCTTTGTAGTAAACAGATTATCACACTTAGAGGGGTTTTTTTCTAAATGTAAGTTCATATGTCTTAATAACATATATTTTTTAGTAAATACGTTTTTACATGTATCACATGTAAAAGGTAACTTTTGATCGGCTTGATCTGATGAAGAGGCCATCGGTTCCTTATTCAAAACAGGTTTCATTAAAATAGTACAGTCTATTTGCTCCTTAAACTCCGATGTCAAGGCTTTTCTTATCTTGGTTGGTTCGTCTAACATCATGTCTTGCATTGTACTTATTTAATTTAAATCAATTAAAATCGCAGATCACTTAAACGGAGAAAAAATTAGAACGTCTTAACGGCACAGAAACAGTATGAATATTATTTCAAATAAAACTTTTCATGAATATTTATTTAATTGTAGAGGGCGCGCATGCTTAAAATAATTAAAAATAGCGTCACGTGTTATATATCGTATACAGAAATTAGTCTGTATGTTAAACATAAGTAATTTAGCAAAGTATCTTTTATTATACAGTGGGTGATTTCGTTAAGTATAAATGTATTTTCAATTTTTATGTAAAAGTATACAAGTAATGTTTTATTATGTATTCATCGTGGTTTAAAATGCAAATTTAAATGTGTGAATATACTCGTTTATTATATGGTATTACTAATTAAGTAAATGAAATAATTTTTATACCTTAAACTATACAAGAAGTATCGTTATCAGTAAGAAAACAGGGATGTTATCCGCAAATAAGTAGTTTCCTGTTTTTGCTCTGGTAGACAACAGATCTATTTTCAAACTCGATAATCTTTATAATATTCGCTCAATTTTGGTTTAAAATCTTAAATAATTTATCAAGTAAAGGGTAGTATTTTGTATACAATATGTAAGTTATATTATAATAATGGTACACATGTTTAATGAAATAGTATAAAATCCTTAATTTTTGTAGAAAAATAAAACAAGTTTCTACATTTTCTGAATAAAAATTGTAAAACTTTCCGAAAACTAAACTTATTTATTCCTTATACATAAATAAAAAACAGACACATGATGAAAAACTAAACAAATATTTATTAAATATAAAACATTTCTACGTTAATTTATAAATACATTGCTCAAATGCTTATTATAAAAGTCTACATTCATAGATTTAAAAAATAAATAAGTATAATTACATGTACATTTCTCTAGCAGGTTTTTCACAAATTCCTTAATGTTGAAATTTAACAAAGCACTGTCTGCGCACCAGTTAAACTGTTTTCTTAAATTATATCTCATACATTCATGATCCATTTCTACTGGTTGGCCGATTGAACATAAATAACAGTCAAACGTGCGATATACTGATCTCTCTAATTCATGATCGAAGCATTCCAAAAAATAGTCCATCGCCTCTTCCTCTGTAAAGTGAGAACATTTACATATTTTTACGTTTTTTAAAACATAAACAGGTAAAAGTTTTGTTAAAAAAGTTTGAATAAGACATTCGCTAATTTCAATACAGTTTTTCTCTAGTTTGAGAAATTGTTCTTTTGTAAGTAGTAAACAATCAGGTTTCAATAGTTTTTGCAGTATGCATGATTCCTTATCCACATAAATCGTTAGTAAGTCGTTGTTAGATACGAATGTTTCTTTTTCTGCAGAGTCAAAATTAAATTTTGTTATTCTCGTTTCAAATTTATCAAAGGTTGCGCACGATATTGTAATTCCTTCATTTGTAGGGTACATTTTACCACTATTCTCAAATTCTTTATATTTTTGAATGTGAACGTTTAACTCACAGTCCTTATTCATTTGCACTTCGACAATCGTATCCTCCCCTAAGTCCCAATGGTATGGGGTAAAAACGTCAAAATACTGAAATATTCTACTAAATTCGCTGATTTCTGAAATTTCATAGTAAGATGTGTTAAGCGAAGTAGTCATTTTCAGGTTTAGAAGTATCCAAAAAGCAGGGTAAACAGATAGATGATCAAGCAAATATACAGCAAGGTTTTAAGTAATTAGAAGAATAATCGTTTAAGTCAAAACTTTAAACAGTAAATTCATTATGGTGTACAAGCTTCTTATATTGCTATTCTTATCGTTGTAAAACAGGATGTTATTCTATAAATGTCGTCATATCCTGTTTTATTAACTTGAAAATCTTAGGAAAAAAAGTAACATTGTGTTAGTTTCATTATTTATATTAATTGTACGGAGCCATCGTAGCGTAATTGGGAGCGCATTGGAAAGCTAGCCAAAAGGTTGACAGTTCGAATCCGAGCATAAACATAATGGTAAGTTAAACTTTCTTTTTTAAAGTATACAATTAAAAATTCTATTACAGTATCCTTAAACCTCACTTGGTAAGTTAAAATTTGCTGTATTATATAATTTATGTTACAAAATCTCTTGTATGCAAATTGGTAAGATACGCTTTGCTTTGCAAGTTTATAAAACCAACAAACCAACCAACCTTTTATAAGGTTATTTTATATGTTATAAATACATTCCAATGTGTTTGTAAGTTTAAACATTAAAGTTTATCTTAAAGCTTAAATTATTTTACAAAATTTATAATATCATTAGTACTGTATAGTAATAATCCAATATGTTCAGTCACGTGACACCTTTTCTTATATATCTTAAATCGCGTCTAATAAACATGGTCTCATGGTGTGTTCGTTTAAACCTACTGCAAATCAACACATCATGAGATCATTTTGTCAGGTTCGAGGTTCGAACCCCGCTTCATATAAATGTTTGATAAAAGCTAATGATTTTTTAAAAAGGGACTACGCTATTTCAAAGTGAAAGTTGTAGTCGAAATTTAATATTTTCTTAAATTCTGTGAAGAAAAAAATGTTTTAAAACGTATGCACGTCTTGTATTTTATTACAATTAGTTCACTTCGTATATGCATGCTTGTGTACGTAACAAATAGTTCACTGTGTGTCTGTCTGTCTGCCTACCTGCCTGCCTGCTTGTCTGTGTGCCTGCCTATCTGCCTATATGTCGGTTTATAACTATAATTATTTACATGTGTCACTTTAAAACTTTTATTAAGTGCCTACGCTATAACTAAATATTTCCATTGTAAGCAGTTTGGTAAAGAAACTTTGAAATATTTTATTAAGTGCTATGCTTTAACTAAATATTTTCATTGTAAGCAGTTTGCTAAGAAACTTTAAAATTATTTATTATTTAGCTTTATGATAGAACTTAAATTTCTATTTCATATTCCTTTGCGAGCACTATGGTAACACATTTTAAAATTATTTATTAAGTGCTATGCTATAACTATATATTTCCATTGTAAGCAGTGCTAAGTTACTTTATTTTACACCATGCTATAACTTAAATTTCCATTGTAAGCAGTAGGATGAGATACTTTAAAATTATTTATTTTATACTATGCTATAACTTAAAATTCAGAAGCAGTCATTTAAATTCCATAATTTTCATACTTACCGATAGAGGGCGACACCACCTTAAACATTCTCTCCCTTAAAAAAAGGGGGGGTAAGGGGGGGGCAAGGGGGGGATAGTGGTCGTACTCTACCATCACCGATCCCTCGTACTATAAGACATTTTTAATTTTTTTTAAATTAAGCCCCCCCTTAAAAAAAATACCCCCCCCTACTATAACATGCTGCCTCCTCCTAAAATCCCCTCTCCTATAGCACACCCTTTCGCCCCACCCTCGATTTTAAGTTTGAATTTTATCATCGTAGTCTTTTACAACAATTTAGCACCACAGCACCACCTCATGGGGTGAAACCGGCCTTTCCCACCTACTAGCCAGCGCCAATAATCCAACTCACCGAACAGTTTTGACAGTTGGGCGGTGGTTTTATTTAGAAATCTACCACTATTCCTATATTGTGATATTCGCCTTATTTAATCTATTATTAAATTTTAAAAAATTACTATTAGGAAATAGCGGAATATAAAACAATCAATTGACATCACTATCTAGGAACCAAAAAGGAAAAAAAAAAGCGCCATTATTTTATGAAAGTATAGTAATTGAAATCCAAAGGCTCTTTAAAGACTTATTAACCCTTTATGCTCCGATAGTACTTTTAAGTACCATTAAAGGAAATGTATTTAATCAGTCTATTAATAAAAGTAGATTTTACTTTTCATGCTAAATACTTTTCTTGGGCACATTTACAGGGCTCCCAAATGGTCCGCCAACTGAATGCCAATAATTTTTAATAGAAAATTTCATGGTAGGTTTCTACAACATTTCCGCAAAAACAGACCTTCGAAGGTGGTTTCTGGAAATTTTGTAAGTAAAATGTAAAAATAAAATTTTTCTAAGAAAATACCGGTATTCAAAAAACGAACCATTTGGGACTCCTGCATTTATAGAAAGCGCAGTAAAGCAGTCCAAGTTAAACAATTTTAAAAGTATTTGTTTTCTGAACCATTTACATAGGTGTAGCTTTTCTTTTATTAAAAAATATTATATGAAAAATTAAAAATTTGCAACTAGAAAAACCTTTTCATTTACAGATAGGACCATAATACATTTATTTACTTTGTTTTCATAAGAATTGCGAGATTTCCATAACAGTATTTTTTTTTTTTGTTAATTATTCTAATTATTCTTCTAAATATTTTACAAAAAGAGCTATAACTATCCAATTATTAAATTAGATTTAATGAAAAAATTCATCTAAATTGCATATTGCATGTTATTATTATTATTATTATTATTATTATTTACATTTTCTAATATATCTTCAGACATTAACTCTTTATGTACCAAATTAGGAATGACTGAAAAAGCATTTTTTTTTTTGAATATTTGAAAATATGTTAGTAGATTTCTGCAATATTAAAATAAATTTAAGACATTTTTCATTTATTAAAATGTAATTAACTGAATCAGTATTTACAGGGATTTTCTAGACTATTTACAACTCGACCCAAATCATTTCTTAAGGATATTCTTTTTTAGCATTTTACAGAATTAGAAAATGTACAAAAGCAATGGTCTTACATATAAACATAGAAATTTTTCAGAACTGAAACTTTCAACTGAATGCCTTTCAAACTCAAAAAAAGCTGAGCAGTTACAATTGGAAAAAGAACATATCCATTAAAAAATATTTTTGCTTTGTACAGCGAATAATGCTTTTCGATCATATGTAAAGTGTCTGGAACTCATGCTAACTTGCATTACTCGCAATAGATGTGTTAAATTTATTTTATAACAAGTTTCTTTCAATGATATTTTAAAGTACCGTCAGTGCATAAAGGGTTCAGGAAGATGACCATTGAAGTGGAGCAATTTCTTGATTCACAGTTTGAAGCATAAAGAGTTAAACATGCATTGAATAATATTTGCAATTTTTCATTAAATTCTTTTTTCACAAAATTGTGGCGTAAGTTTTCGTAAAGGGAACCTCTCCTTTAGGAGTACAGTGTTCTGTGGCCAGAAAGGTTGTCTCCGCGGATGTTCGATTTAGAACAAGTAAAACAACAACAACAAAAATCAGTTGTATGTAAGATTATCTCGAAAATGCACAGCAAACATTAAGAATTAAAAAGAAAAAAAAAGAGTTTAGAATACAATGCAAAAGCCATTTTTACTTCTCCAGATAATGTACTTTGAAACTACACTGCAGGAAAAATTTCAAATGTACTTGAAACGATCTGTTAAAGTTATGTTTCACATCAATTAAAATAAAATAATAAATAAAATAAAAGGATGACGTAAAAGTGTTAAAAATGTTTTGTTGCTCGGAACGTGCTGCAGTGCATAAAATAAACGTTTGAAACGATTTCGTTCCTATAAAACTTAATTATCTTATTTCTAAGACTCCAAGTCAGTGTAACTCGCTACTTTTTGTGAAAAGTTCTCTCACGTCGCTATTTGCAAACGGTTATATTCACCTTATTTGATGACAGAATTTCCACTATTAAATAAAGTGAAGATTCTTTCTTCTTTTTTTTAAAGTGGCAACTGTGAGGCTTGTGGGCCTTCGTACTTTCGAAATGCTTCCCCCCCCCCCACCTACATTTATATGGTGCCTTTGCCTTTTAATCTCTTCGTGACTAGAGTCCGTATACATTTTTACTTTGTCAGCACGACCAATCCCAAATAGTAATTTCTCTTTATTACGAAATTTAAAAACCGAACGAATTATTTACGAAATTTAAAAATCGAATTTGTATACTAAAATTGTTTAATTATAGCAGTCCTATAATCTACCGACAGTTTTTTTAATAGATGCTTCCGGAGAAATATATATTAAATGGATAAAAGCAGGTGACCTTTAACTTACGGCATAAACAGTGCATTTTTTAGTAATACTATTTTTTACTAATAGTATAACACATTAAATGGGACATTTTTTTTTTGAACGGTAAGATATTTAATGCTTCATTTTATTATTATTTTTTTTTTTTTTTTGTACCGGTATTAAATTTCTTCTTTAATTTTTTAAATCATTTCATATATGAAGTTTGGGAAATTGGTCGTTTTAATCTATGCATTAACAATATATTTTCAAAATAAAAATTTTATTAATTATAATGATCGAATTTGATTTATTTATATTAGTGTTTTTGGATCAAATTTCACAGTTATTCACCTTAAGAGATAATTTATAATTTAATACTATTAATATTTATTTGACGATTTGAAAAATTTTTGCAAGTGGTGATATTATGAAATAATTTTCTAGTAAATTTACAGTAATTGTGACAATTTCGTATATTAAAAATCCATTTGTCAAGATGGGTCAATATTAGTTATGCAGATATAATGAATATTGCTGAAGTAATGAAGTAGCAATTTAGCTAAGGCAATTTATTTAGTTGTGTTTCTGTCTTAATCAAAGAAATATTTTTAAGTAAAAAATTGTATTTAATATATCTGCACTTCATACTATATCAAAAATCAGAATAATTAAAAGCATTTGTTTTGAGAATGGGATTAAGCATGTATATGAAATAGCAGTAAAAAAATATTTTAAAAATCTTTTTGCGTTTATGATCTTAATTTAAATATTTTATTTACATTGAAGGTTATTTAATGCTTCATAAGTATGTTCATTATTTTAATTTTTTACAATATGACACAAATAAAATCCATATATCTGTATTTTAAATTAACTTCTAATGTAAATATTTCCCAATATTTATTTCAAATTGTATACTTATATTTTCTTTAATTAAATAAATCACTCTTATCTAAATACTATTGTGAAATTTTTGAAAGTGTATAATTCAAGGCATAAACACTTAATAGCAAAATAGCATAATTTAAATTATTGTCAACGTTTTTGTTGGACAAAAATATACAAATGAAATCTCTAAAGTAATAAAAATAGAAGACAATTAAAAAAAGTTGCGGCATTTGGATTATAATTGAGTTTCGTATTATTGAAATACTTACTTCTATTATTATCATTTTCAATGCATCTATATGTATATATTTTTTAAAATTCCTACTATTAGCTCATACTCTATATATATATATCTTGTTGAAATTTTCAATCGTTAATAAAATATTTTCTATTCATCCATTCAAGTTCAAATATTTTCTTTTTAAATTGTACTGGATGACAATTGATGTTAATACAGTTTTTTCAAATATTAATTCATTAATTAAATTTAATTTTTATATGGGAGAAAAAAATTTCTCCCTTTGTTTTCATAAATGAAATGAAAGATTTATCTCAAATTAGTGATGTCAACAAAAAATAAAATACCGCAACGATGATTATAAAATAATGTTCAATAAAGATAACGTGGGACATGAATGCTGCACTGGTTTATTTATGATTAAAAAGTAGGAATTGACTTTAAAAAAAACTATATTACTTGTTATATTCAATATGTATATTTAACGGTTATAATTTTACTTGTTTAACTCTATATCATCTGGTTCAACTATCCGATGCAAAATTCTAATTCAAATGTGAGCTGCACCAAGAATAATTATAGACGACCCTATACGGGTCTTATCTTATCTAGTTCTGGTAAAATCTGGTTATAAGGAACTATGCGGAATTCTAATCTGATTTTAACCAGAAGTACAGAAATTACAACCGGCCCGCCCCGGTGTGGTCAGGCTCTGGTAAAGTATAGTTACCGGCCCTATTCCGGAATCTCATAAGTAAAAAAAGAAAAAAAAATTAGAGTCCTGAAAAAAATAGTCCTGCATCGGTTCGTATAACCCGATTTTATCCGCACCCGACCATGTGTGGGTCGGGCCAGGTTGGCTTTTTTTATATTTTAATGTTGTTGCTGTTAGGGTTTGGGTAAGATTGACTTAAATTGTTTTTGTTTCGGATCGATTTTGGGTTGAAATTTGATTCTTGCAGCTCGGGTTTAGGTTAACCCGATTTTTCAAAAGAAAAATACCAGAATATTGTTTCAGTTGAAAAACTATATTTTAATATGAATAAGTCTTTATAAATGTTCATTTTTCTATATAAATGATAGAATTGATATGAAAGATATGATTATATAGACTACTTTTCCATAATTGTGTTAAATTGTAGATCCATTTTCTTTGATTTCGGATTTCGTGTCTGGATAAAGATGGGCGAAATTTTTTTGTCGGGTTCGGTCGGATTGTAGGTCAACGCAAAAAAAAATTTGTCCGGTTAGGATCGGATTGCTGGTTTACTTGAAATAAAATTTAAGGGTTCAAGTCGGGTATAACTGATATGGTGCAGACTCTAAACCCAAACCGATCCGGGTCGTGTCAGCTTCTGATAAAATCTGGCTATTCTGTCGTATGCAGAATTCTATTCCGAACTACACTTTTGTAGTATGATTAAACAAAACGGGAGACGAAGGATTCCGCTAAAAATAGTTCCAAAAGTCACCGCTAGATGAAAATGTGTAATAGAAAAAAAGTTTTAAAAAATGCAGAATCAATAGTGAAATAAAATTAGTTTTTATTTAGCACATTTAACGATTAAAATTAATCTCAATTTGGCAAGAGTGGCTCAGTTTCGCTATTACACATCGCCACATTTCAACTAGCGGTGACTTTTGGAACTAATTTTTTTTTTCGTGGAATCCTTCGTCCCCTGTCTTGTTTAATCATATTATAAAATTTGGCTCCATTCTCGCAGTTAGATTGCGCTGCAGAGCATGCTGAGTATTATCAATTTAATTATGGCCAATTAATAATTTATAACGAAGATTTTCCCTGTTGGTGCACTTTCGAGCCGAATCTGATTATCATTCTGTCATGTTTAGTTACTTAACTATAGCAGTGGTTCCAATATAGGCATTTTACTATTTGAATGGTTATTGAAAATTCAATTTAAAAACAAAGCCCTATAAATTTTATTAACAAGCAAAATGACTTGGCAAGCATATGTGTCGAAAGGTGTTTTAAGAAAATAGTGCTATAAAATGCGTGGCACTGAAATTTATAATGCAATATAATTCGCCAAAAAATAATTAATTTCTTTTCAATAATCAATGCAGCATATTTAAAAGTCAATTTATCCTTTAAACTGATTATTACCTATAATCAGTTTGTGTGCCAGAGACAATGAAATGCGTGCCACCTGGGGCACGCGTACCGTATAGGTTCGCCATCCCCTTGATGTAACTTATAAATTTCCCTGGTTATTGCAGTACTCTTATTACTCGGTAACTGTAAACTATAAGTTATAAATAGGGTTAAGCGGCCACTTTACTGAAACTTCCCGATCGCGAATTCTCATGTTAACCTATTGGAAAACTTAAGAAGCGCGATTATTCATTACCTAATATAATTATTTAAATACGGTTTTCACCATCATAAAATAGACGTCAGATAACATTTTCAAAAATTGGCTCTTCAAATATTAAGTATTTAAAAAAAAAATCCCTAAAAACTTTGAAATTTCTACTTTTTGAAATATTATCATCTTATTAAAAATACTTAAAATTTATGGAGACAATTTTTAAAAACGCGCATCGTCGGTATCTGACGTCTATTTTCTGATGGTGAAAACCGAATTTTAATAATTATATTAGAAAAGGAGTAATCGCGCTTGTAAGTTTTCCCATAGGTTAACATGGGATTTCGTAATCGGGGAGTTTCAGTGAAGCGGCCCCTTAAACAACTTTTAAATATTATTCCTTCATTTTTCCCAACATTTATGTTAAACTTTAAGGGTCGAATGGCCCCGTTACGGAGATATCACTCTTTCACGATAAGCGTCAATTACACGTCTTTTTATGTTTCCGTACTTAAAAAAACTAAAACAAAACCATAATAATATCACTTCTGTGTCTGTCTGTCCGTCTGTCAGAGTCCTTTTTCTCGTAAACTATGGGACGTAGAAAGTTCAAACGTGGGAAAGTTATAAAGCCTTTTTACTCACATATGTTCAGATTATTAGCCTTGCACAAATACGTTTAGGAAAAATTTAGGGGGCTAATTAAGTTACTTGAAAAAAAAAAGTTTTCTTTTTGTATATCATGTGGTATATTGTATGAAAGATCTTGTAATATTGAACTCAAAAATATATTTGTTTAAATTTTAGGCATTATGTTATCAGAGATATCGTCGAAAATACACTGCAAAAATTTCCCTCACACCCCCCCCCCCTATTTCCGAATCTACCGAATCTAAAATTATGAAAAAATTAGCGGTAGTAGGAGTTTATTTAAACCTTACAGGAGAACTATGGCGATTTTCCTACGCATTACAGTTTTTGAGAAAAACGCATTTTACTGTTACACAGAAACTTTTCTTTTCGAGCGGTCATCGGGGGAGTTAACGGGCACTCGAGGTATCTATCGTCGCAGAATCATCCAAGGATATTTGATAATGATTTTTGAAACCAATTGCCGGTAATTAGCCGAGATATTAATTAAGTTACTTGAAAAGAACTTTTCTTTTATATATCATGTAGGGTATCGTTCGAAAGATCTTGTAACATCGAACTCAAAAATATATTTGTTTTAATTTTAGGTATTATATTTTAAGAGATATTGTCAAAAGTATATTGAGAAAATATGTCCCCCTCCCTCCTATTTCCGAATCTACTGAAACTAAAATTATGAAAAAAATTAAGGGTATTAGGAGTTTATTAATTAATAAACAGTAATTAATAAATTTAATGTACGGAACCCTTTCAGCGCGAATGAGCGCGAGTTTTACTCGTACTTGACCGATTTATATTTTTTTGGCATCTTTTTTCCTGACAAACATGTTTGTATTGATTAATTGCTGAAATGTGTGATTAGATAAGTTTTCAGTGCAAAAATACTGGTGTCCAAATTCAAAAATTTTGCACACACTATACGGTCCTTGTACACCAGTATTTTTACACAGAAAATTTCGCGTTATCTTATCTGAAAATTTCAGCAATTAAATAATGCAAAATCGCTTGTCAGTAAAAGTGGTATATAAAAAAAAAACCTGTAATTGACGCTGGTCGAGAAAATATGATTTACGGCCTTTCAACTGCTAAGAGTTAATTAAAAGAAAGAAAAAAGTTTCCTTAATTGTAAAACTTTAAAAAAAAAATAGCTTTTCTTAAACTTCCAGCTTTATTAAAATCTTAAGTAAAAGTAACTTATGTTTTAGGCATGCATTTATGTATGTACAGTTCTGGAAAAAAAAAATTATCACCCCAAATAACTCTGCCACAAATCATTGTATAAAAATGTCACTGGTACCAATCGATTAGTAATAACGTCTATTAATTAATGCTATACTTAAATTTTTCTTAGGGGTCGCCTACATATATAAGTTGTAAAAAACTTCAAACTTCTCACTACTAACACCTAATTTTGACATAATATTTGATTTCGTCGGAAATTTTTTTTCTCCGAATACAAATGCGAAAACATTTGGTCAAATAGTTAAGGAATTATAAAGTTTTAAAGTTTAGAATTTTAATGTTCAATTCATTTTTAAACGTTGAAAAATAGATTGTGTAATGTGGGTAGTTTTTAAACATAACTCAAAAACTACTTGGCAGAATGAAATGTAATTTTGAATTTGCATATTTGAAGTTTTTAGAAATCGATTTATGTTCTAAAAATATATAGATTACAATTTATATGTTTTTCAAAAATTAATTTCGAATACATATATATTTTCTAATTTAATTTTCGAAAAATTTATGAATTGTGACCTAAACATTTTTTAACAGAAATCAATTTTCAAAAGCTTCAAATATGCGAATCCCAAATTACAGTTAATTTCGACAAGTAGTAGTTTTTGTGATATGCTTAAAAAGCTAAGCGCATTGTAATGTGTTTTGCAATGATTAAAAATGAATTTAACATTAGGGGTTCCAAGTTTTAAACCTGCATAATTCCTAAACTACTTGTCCGAATGACTTCTCGTTTCTTATCCGAAGGTAAAATTTACTGAAGAATCCAAATATGATGTCAAAATTAGGTGTAGGTATTGAAAATTTTGAAGTTTGTTGCAATTTCTATGTGTAGCGAACTCCTGAGTAAAATTTTAGTACAGCAATTATTACTATGATTGGTAGCAGTCAAATTTTTATACAATGATTTGGGACAACGTTAGAAAGGGTTATCACGTTTTTTTTTCTGGACTGTACAAGTATATTTGATGTCATTAGAATATGATAAAAATGAAAATAAATGAGAGAGCGAAATTTTTGTGAATAATTTTGATTCAGGAGGTAACAACAGTTTTTTAATTTATTTGACAACATACTTATTTAAAACTATATTTTAAACTTTATTTTAAAGAACGTTAAACACCAAATATTTCAAACCATACACCAAGCCTCAAATCAAAAATATCTTTAAAATGAGAACATGAAATAATAAAATAAATTACATTGTAAGTTCGAGCCAAAATTGGTGCCATTAGATATGTGAACGGGTCAGTAAAGGGAAAAATACCAGCCATTGTTGTCTTATGATTTATTTTATTTATTTTATTAATTTTTTAATTGCCGTACCAGTGTTTTTTGTTGCATATATGCATATGTATATATATTTGCCAACTTTTTTCGGTAGAATAGATTTTTACAATATTAAATCTTAGATTGTCTGCGTTTCTTCTGGATAATACATGTAATATATTGAAACCAAGCTTATACAAGGATGTAATACATACAATAGTCCCTCGCTATATGACGTATGCCGGTAGGCAAAAAATAAAAAAAAAGCGTGATGTAACAGAATGTGTTACAAAATTAAGAAGTATGATAATTTATGAAAATATGTTTTATATTTGTTTCCAAGACTTCCAAGAAAGTTTATACACATATTTCAATTTCCTTTATAATATCAAGAATATAGAGTATGGATATTCATTCTGACACAAAGTTACTATAAGAAAGTGCTAGTAACATACATGTTATTATTATTATTATTATTATTATTATTGGAAGACACGAAAAACAGCGATATAACGACGAGGGAGATAAGTTATGTTTTTATATTTAATTAGTTTAATATTATGAGGTGCATCATACTATGAGGTAACAGTAGTATTTTCATACTATGTATAATGGCAAAAGCATCAAATAAACAGTGGTAGTATTTTTAATGCAATATACATTGTAATAATACGTTTTAAGGCATTATTAATAATAAAGATTTCTTTTCTTTATTGGTTCCGAGTGAATTATTTTTTGTGTATAATTCCTTTTCTTAAAATAAGCCTCTAATCTTTGAAAGGCTAAAAAATCGCTCTCAAAAAATGTAATCTTCAACTATAAAAAAATTATCCCATAAGTGAAACTTAAATTGATCGGGAATTGAGTGGGGGGAAAATGCTCGTTCACGAACATTCCTCCTTAACCTTGATTTATTGTTCGTTAGAATTTACACTGAAAGCGACATCTAATTTGAATTTATTTCCTCGATCGTTATTTTATTCAGGCAGACGATGAAACTTAATACACCGCGGGGACATCTAATTTTTCAGTACACTGTATTTGCCTTTCGTTAAGGTCATTCTATCTTGTGCTAATTTGGAAAGTGAAAGCTGAAAGTTGTTTTTCCAGCCGAAGAGAGCACGTAGCTGTAGACCGGAAGCGGATATACCTCGAAATAGAAGAAAATGTTTATCTTGATTTGAGCTGTGAGTTTTTGGTTACTCGCCTGTCGGCGACAGTTTTCCCCATAGTTGAGTTTTCCGGTTTTCATCCCACTCTCCTGAATCATATTTTCCAGAAAATAAGTAGGGAATTTAACCAAACTCCCTCTCAGAAGTCGGCAGAGTAGCTTCCCTTACCAAATTGCTGGCGAGAGATATAAAAGAAGGGTCAAGCAAGACCACTTCCGATGGTAAATTTTAGAGAAATTATCGTTCGCTTACCTTGCATAGCGTAAGGAAGCTTTTGTGTTTCAGTTGTAAATTTTCTCGAATGTAAAATAATTCAAAGTAAGATAACACTGCATGATTTATTTTTTTTCCCGCTTTGCTAACAATCAATTTTTAATTAAAAAGCAAGTAAAACATAAAACAGAGCCTTTGAGAAAATATCCTAAAATCATGCACAATTGAAAAAAAAAAAAAAAAAAAAAAAGTTGCAAATAAAGTGCAATGAAACCCCCCGTTGAGCAAGCGCTCGGGAATACGGTGCTAATGTTAATCCAACGGGACATTATTTTGCTAATATCTTGCTTGCATTTGAATATTTTTAAACGATTTTTTTGCACTGGATAGCAGAGATCAATCTCTATTGCCGCCGTTGATTACTTTTTCGATTTTCTTTGCGTATTTTTTTTTAGGAAGATACTTTCACTTTCGGAACCGGTTTCGAAAGTGAAAGTATCTTCCTAAAAAAAATACGCAAAGAAAATCGAAAAAGTAATCAACGGCGGCAATAGAGATTGATCTCTGCTATCCAGTGCAAAAAAATCGTTTAAAAATATTCAAATGCAAGCAAGATATTAGCAAAATAATGTCCCGTTGGATTAACATTAGCACCGTATTCCCGAGCGCTTGCTCAACGGGAACTCTTAAATGAAAAGGGGCAGTCTCTCAGAACGCTTAAGGGTACAGTGTACTTTCAAAATCACGAAATTCGACTAAAAAATCGATTTATTATTATTATTTGGAGAATTGTGAAACTAGATGATCAAATTTATATGATACAGAAAGAATTTTTCGATTTTGACGCTTCTTCGCAGAGGTGTGAGCTTTTATATTTCCAAAAACTCTATATATTTTTATAATTTTTTTCTTTTTTTAAACTTAAAATGCTGTTTTCTCAAAAATGAAAATTTCTCACATTTCTAACTTTTGAAACGTTCCACGTGCATCATCAGATTCTGTTGAAATTATACTGTATATCATTTTATACAATAATAAACAAATGTTAACATAAAATTTGCATTTCAGGGGTGTTTTAGTGTTGAAATTTATGTACATATGGAAATATATAGCTACATAAAAATAAATAAATGAAATGCAATAAAAATAATAATCTGTTTATACATTCATCAAACTTTTACAATGCATGCCAATTTCAATTGTAATATATAATTAGTAGTATCTCATAAATAAATATTGCATATGTTATGCAAAAGATAGGAGCATGGGACATTTTAAAATATGATAATTATTCGATATTTTAAACAATTAAAAATTGAATAATTTAAAACCTTTTTATTATTTGAACACCAAATTTTGAATATAACTACTTGAGCTTCTTGCTATTAACAAGTCTGCCAATTTTCAAATGAATTCATTGAAAATGGAAGGATTTGGTTTTAAATGTCACTGTCACTCTTAAGAAGTTTTCTCTATGACGATTATTTTAATTAAAAAAAACAACAACATTCTACGAATATTTTCTATGAAAACATTTCTTGGAAAACTGAAAATTGTAGTTTTCTGTCGAAAGCTGAATGTTCAAGGTACATTGAATTTCTATGAAAATGTACTGAGAAATTCCATGCTAATATTTATATAAGGAAGCTTTATTTAATTTATAAATAAATAAACGCGGTTTCTGAGAACATAAATTCCATTCTTAAAATTCCATTCAAGCATAACATTCCATTATTATGCTTTACTCCCCCCCCCCCTTCCCCCCCCACCCCCCCCAGATACTGATTACTCCCAACAGTTAAAAAATAAAATAAAATAAAAGTATATCTTTAAAAGGTTATTAAGTTAAAAAAAAAAAAAAAGATACCTGTAATAATAATAATTAAAAAAAATCAACAATTTTAACACTGTTTTTACAGCCATTATTACTTACCCATCATACGTAGTATAGGGTAAGTCTTGTAATCGTTTTCAAAATCGAAAAAAAAAAATTGACGGATTTACACGTTTCAAACACTGGAGATTCCGAGAAACATATTTTTAGAAAAAAAATTTGCCGTCCGTCTGTCTGTGTGTCTGTAAACACTCTATCTCCCGAACAAATTGAGATAGAGACTTGAAATTTGGTATGTACTTAGTATGTAATAATGGGAAGAAGCTTATTGAATTTCAGTAACCTCGATTATCCGGATCTATTTTTTTCGGAGTCTCGAAATATTCGTTCTGATAAAAGGTATATAAAAAATTTCGAAATTATTTATTTTAAAGAGTGAATATAAAAGACAATAAAAAAACAAAAAACAAATTTTGCATAAAGAATGAAGTCGATCGGATAATGAGTTGCCAAGATATTTGTAATCCTATTTTCTACACTCTTCGATTTTTCATGACCCTGTATTTCATTCAAATTTTAATTCAAAGATATATATTAATTGGAAATGAGACGCTTAATCTGACGCAATAAACCGTTAGTTAATAGGATTACCAATTTTTTAGTTATATGGATGTTTCTTTTACGCAATTCAGTAATAGAACATTTAAAGCTGATGACGTCATCGAGCCACGATTTTATTCGAATTGCAATGCATTTTACAAATAGTTTACACATGTTTTATTTTGATATTTTATATTATGCATATCCATGATGGGTAAGTATTACGGTGGCCCCCCAACGACCACTTTTTTTGTTTTTATAACACAGGGAGACCCTAAATAAGTTACAAGGTGATTTTAAGAGTTAATCATTTTCGACATATTTTTTTTCTTCTCGATTTAGATTTAAAGTGTAGACAAATTGGAATTTTATAATACAGAGTACACGATTTAATAGAAAGTAGCAGTGGTAGAACTTTGTTGCATTCTTTCTTTTAGCTTACAATTCTATATGTATGTGGCAGTCAAATCTTGTCACTCATTTTTCACCCACTTCCTGTTGCCATAGAGATTTGAAATTTGGAATATATATGTATTCTTGAGGGCAATACACGAATTGGACATTGATTTTTAAAAATTCGATCACTAAGATGAGGGGGGAGGGTACAACGTAGATCCAAAACTTGTCTTTTCCCCCATAAAAATAACGTTGCGGTTGTTTAATATTAATTGAAAAACAGCTCCATTATTGCAACATTCATCCATTTTAATCACATTGTTGCCCGCATCATTACGACGCCAGCATTTATATGAAACATATATGAATGAGTATGCATTGATGAACATATATGAATACAATGAGTATTTGTTGAAAAGTACTAATGACAGGGTTACCACAATGGCGCCAAATTTTGTTTGACTTGGCGAAAGACCGCCAAATTTGGCGACAAAAATAAGTTGCCATATATGAAGCCAACTTGGTGATGGCTGGCTGATTTGGCGAAATTCCCGTTTAAATCCATTAATCTTCCATAATCTTCTTCCATTGGCATAACCTTACTATTTTCTATAAAGTGTCATAACACACACAAAAATAAATAAATAAATAAATAAATAATAATAATAAGAAAATTAAGAAAGCATTTATTTTTTCTAAGGCCATTATATTTATTTTTTAAATGAACGCTCAGTTATTGAGCGTTCATTATATTGTGGTGTACAGAGAGAACTCTCTCTATCTGTATGATATAAGTCAGTTAGAGAATATTGTTGTCGAAAACGTATAATTAAGTTGTGTTTTCTCATCTTTACGGGATATTTTCTCAGATTAAGGAGATTCGCTTTACTCTTTTAACAATCTTTGTAATTTAAATATTTTACAATACCATTTTGGCACATAATTAAATGATTTTATGAAGAGAAATGATTTGTCAATAAAATAGTGAATTCTGTTAGTACAATATGGAAAATTTAATTTTTAAATTAAAAAAATTAAAACCTTCTTTCCCTACAGATACAAATATTTTGCAGTAGTTTTTTTGTAACGCTGTTTTTAGATGTGTTGCCTGTAACTTTAAGGGCCAAATTATCAAATACTTAACTAATTTAAGAGGGGGGAAAATGTCATTATATAAAAATAGATTATTTTTTGTATGTAAAATATTTAAGTTATTTCAAATTTGATACCTAATTTCATAAAGAACGTAAATAATAAAAAAAATCCAGTAAATTGAAAAATATATGTCGAAGTTTTAGAATTTTGAATATACCAATATATTTAAACAAGTTGGAAATAGTACGTCAAACGTGACAAATGAGGTGCGTTCGTACTATAACTAGATTTATAAATAATCAAATCTTGGTGCAATAGCTGTTGCACCTTTATTCAAAATATGAATTTTTTAAGCTACTTGAAGGAAAGAAAAACATTTTAATTGTAGACAAAAAAAATATATATAAAAAATCTTCTGCAAATATCTCGAACACTGAAGAAGGTTATTTTGGCAACAATTCTTACAAAATGCATTTAATTTCTAATTTTAGACGATTTAAGATTATTTGTTATGCAATATCTGATTTAATATCTATATAAATATATAAATCATTCAACAAATTCGAAATATGTTTAAAGTAAAAAAATTAAAAATTAAAAATTCAATAATACGGAAACAATATGATTCTATCTTAAATAGGACGTAATCACCATGGCAATCTAGAATCATTATCTATCATGGGATATCATTGAATTAATTACGTATGATAGGATTTAATAGAATGAAGAAAACTTTTATTAATATCTTTTTAAGTTTTGAATCGATTTTCATAAAATTTGAAATGAATCGACAAAATTCTGCAACAATTATGTATATTAAATTTTAAACCATTCGGTTGGGTAGTTTTTGCGCGGTTATATGCAGACGGATTGAAAAGACGACGACTGTAGGTGTTACGTGCTTATATAATTACGAACGCACCTAAAAACTTATAAAAATTAAACATTTTAAAGGTAGAAAAATGTAAAAAAAATAAATAAATAAATAAAAATTTGAATTGAGAAAATAATTTAAAAATTGTAACTCTCAATCATTTAAATGGCAGTGGTTGTTGTAAGAAACCTTTATCTCATGTTTATACGTATCGTATCTTTACGTAACTTCGCCAGAATGTACTAGAGATATCTAAATATATTTTGAGCAAAAAATTTGAAAATTGATATTTTCGTCATTTTTCGCCAAATTAGAAATTCGCCGTGAGTCCCTTTAAAATGTCAATAATTTGTTCTTTAAATTGCATTGCTTGAGCATTTACTTTAAAAATAACCTTTTATTCTACAGAATATCTGTGCATAAAATTCTAAAGGATCCGGATTATAAATCTGAAAAGAAAATGGGGTTGGAGGGGGGGGGGGGCGGTCAGTCAAAAGTTATTCAATTCAACATCACTTAGTATTTTTTCGTCCGTCCTGTAGTGTTAATCATATATATCGTAACATCAATGTTAGATAAATTAATCTTTTACTTCATATACATATTTTATGACCTTTATGTAATTTTAAATCCGATTTTTACACCCTTTTCAAGAGAATTGTTATAATAATATTAAGCGTAAAACAGCCTTACGATTATAAGTTTAAGGCTGTTGTCAGATTTAAACTTGCTGCTTTCTGAAAGATTTGCGAAGTCTTTTTAATTTGTAAATGCATACATTTTGCATGTGCTTTTTTATATATTAAGAAATCGAACAACACTTCTCTTTTTCTTATAATCACAAAGAATCTTTCAGCAAATGTTGTCAAAGTTAACGTTTTAAGCCGGCTTTTGGAATATGATAGTCAGGGAAAGATCATCATAAGGGAGTAACTATGATTCAAGATGTATAGGTAGAAAAAAAAAATCTGAACTATGGCTATAACCAGGGTTTGACAGATACGGTCGCCAAGTCGCCACTGACGACCAAGTTATTTTAACTGGCTTTTTTATTCTTTTTTTTTTTGTGGTGTATGTGTGTGTGTGTAAAAAAATTGACTTAAAAAAGGAGCACAAACGGCATTAGTTCTCTCCCGCATTTTTTTTTTTTTTTTTTTTACCAGCTTCACTCTTTCATTAATGCCCTCCTTGTCAGATTTAGATTTTGTAGCACTCAACTATTCAGACATTTGAAGCATTCGGAAATCAGCATTTCCCTAATATGCCGATTAATTCAGCCTTTACAGTATTTCTTTCTTTGACTTTTTTTTTTCAGAGAGATAAAATTCTGATAAGTTCATTAGAAAATGTATTTTATAAATTTCTATATCTGTTTAGTATCGTTATAAATTATATACCTGCTAAACTATGTAACTAATAATCATAAATTATGTTTTTTTATTATTTATACCCAATTAATTCTTTAAAAAGTTTTGTGTTTAGAAAATGACGGGCGAGGAGGTAAATATTTTTTACTGGCGACTAGGAATTTTTGCTGACTACTAGATTTTATCAAATTTTTAAAACCTTGGCTATAGCTATAGTCCCATTTTTAAATAGTAACAGCCCCACTTTGACAATGTATTTAATATCAGTGGATTAAATAAGCTCGGAAAAGTAGATAGTTTATGCTTTTCTTTCTTTTTGTATTAAATTGTAATAGAGTTATAAAAGAAAATGTATTAATAGTTTTCTTACGTATATTCAGACAAAACAAAATTATAATCTTAAAGGAAAAAGTAAGAAAATAATTTCATAATAATCTAAATGTAAAATAAACTAACTTTATCAAAAAATTATACCAATTTCCGGATACTTTCTAAGATTTTCTTCCTCTGAATGAAAGCTAGGGCTGGCGAACCTACTGGCAGAAGGCCAATTGCAACTACTTTTCAGTAATAGCCTTATTTAATATCCGTATTTCTTTCATTAACCCATTTATGCCTAGCGTCGATGCTTTAGTAAAATGGGAAAAAGTGCATTTCACACAGCTTTTTTTTTTTAATAGAAATTTGCTGTCTTATTTTATCGAGGACTCCTCGATAAAATAAGGCACCAAATCTCTATTTAAAAAAGAAAAAAAATGGCGTGAAAAGAACATTTTCCCATTTTACTAAAGCGTCCCAAAATTCGGACGTTATGCATAAATGGGTTAAAGAAATCAAAGAATATTTTTCCGAAATAGTGGTGGCAATTGGACATCTGGCACGCGGGTTCGCCGCCCCTTGTGCAAGCGATAACAGGAGGAGACAGCCATCTTAGACCGTCGAAACATAAAATTTCACTTTATTTTGAAAATTAAAGAGGGGAATAATCTGAAAAATTACATAGCCATATTTTTGACGATGGTGATTATTTTGACGTGAAAATTAATGTATGTTATAATTCGTATATTTTTAATATGAATTTATTAATTACTTCCACTGGTCCTTTTTTAAAATACCAGTATATATTGAAACAATAAACTTCGTGGTTGATTTTTGCAACACTTGCAATAGAAATATACTACAAAGATTATTGTTTGGAAATACTGGTATTCAAAAGGGAGACCAGCGGGACTCTTCTTATTTTCATCATTCAAAATATGTCATTATATTGCAGGGGGGGGGGGGGATTATTTTCAGATCTATTTTCTCTATATCTAGAAAATTAAAACGAATAATGAGGTACAAATTCACGTATCCAATATTTTTCACGATGGCAAATATTTTTACGTAAAAAACAATGTAGGTCATAATTCGAAATTTTTAATATAAATTTATTACTTATTTCAGGGTTCCCACTGGTCTTTTTTGAATACCAGTATTTCCAAACAATAACCTATGTGGTAGATTTCTGCAACACTTGCAATTCAAAACTTGCAATTGTACTACAAAGGTTATTTTTGGAAATACTCTAGTATTCAAAAGAGAGACCAGCGGGACTTCCTTGTTATTTTCGTAATTCAAAATATGCCTTTAAATAAAGAAAAATAAAAAGATTATTTTCAGATCTATTTATTCCATATCTTATAAAATAAACATTTTAATCTGAATGGTTCCATCGGATGATTTTTTGGGAAAATATCAATTAAAGTTCGTCAGGTAGATTTAAGATTAGCATCTCCAAATTTTGACTCTTCCTAACTTTCTATGAAGTTTTAAGAAAAAAAAAGCATAAACTATGTACTTTTTTGGGCTACTTTGTTTCAAGGAACTCAAATGAACTCAAAAGGAGGTATTACCATTTGAAAAGTGAAAGTTGGTGATTTTTTAATAGCTTGCATTAATTTGAACTGAAATTATAACCATCGTTTAGATTTTTTGTTTGTTTTTTACGTTCTGTGAACATTTATATGAAAATGAAAAGTGTTGTTCGGTTGTTTGTCGCTTAAACAGTCTACAAATTTAATGCATTGATACATAAAAATGATTTTATGAATGTGTCAGAAGGATCGCTTTGTTGAATGAGGAAAGTAAAAAAAAAAAAAAACTTGTCGGATGTGCCAATCCCAAAACTTTCTTTTATCTCATACAGATTTCACACACACCAAAATCAAGTCAGCACCAATTTATATCAAGATCTAACTGAATCTAAAATTTTATTAAAATTCTGTAGATTAGTTCTTGAGGACTACCGCTAAAATCGTGTAAATCCTAAAAAAATCAGCATAGTAGCGCCAATTTTTGTGCTATTTACACCAAAATGTAATCAGCGTCTATTCATGTCATGGTCTAATAGAATCTGAAGTTTGGTGAAATTCTGTGCATTAGTTCTTGAGATATAGCTATCGTGAAAATCAAGCAAAATTTAGCATAGCAGCGCCACCTGTCGGACGATTTACACCAACACGTAATCAGAGTCTATTTAAGTCATGGTCTCATAGAATCTGAAGTTTGATGAAATTCTGTGCATTAGTTCTTGAGATATAGCTATAGTGAAAATCATGAAGAATGTAGCATAGCAGCGCCACCTGTTGTGTGATTTACACCAAAAACTAATCAGCACCAATTTATATCAAGGTCTAACTTAATATAAAGTTTTATTAAATTCCGTGCATTTGTTCTTGAGATAGAGCGCCCACAAATTTTTTGTCACATACATACAGACACACAGACAGACATTTTCTAAAACCAGTCAAATCGTGTTCAAAACCTTCTAAAATGTATAAATCCGGCGAAAACCGGAAGTCGAAAATTTTCATGAATCCAATACTTTCTTCTTGTAAAGATAGAAGAAAATAAAAAGTGTGAATTTCCTTAATTGAACATCATGTGACGTAATATTAGACGAAGATATAATCGCTAATCAGACGATTTGGCATCATGCAGAACAAAGCAACACTTTTCTATCCTGATAATATAATCGAAGAGGGGAAGATAGAGCCGCAGGACAGATATCAATCAGGTTTGGAAGGTTTTCCTCATAAGTTTAACCCTTTACTGATCATGGCAGCAGCTATGCTGCTAAAATTCCGAAGATATATTTTCCTAAAGGAAGCTATGTTTTTATGCCCTATTGTTATTTTTTTAAGTTTTAAAGTTTTGATAGATGGTAAAAGGGTTTTTAAGAATAAAAGCTGTTACAAAAAATGCACGAATGTGGTTTTTGAAGAACACTGATTTGTGTTCATTATTTTAACGAAAATTGACAGTCTTTCAAAGGAATGTAATGTTCTTATAAATAAACAAACAATAATTAATAATATATATAACATTTTTTAATGTGTTTTTTTATGGTGTTTCTAAACTTGGTTAAAAGCAAAGCGTCTTTTTTCTGGGGGATTCAGGGGTACGCATATCCTGAAAAATTTTGAAAATTTAACGAGAGGAAATAAAAATTTTAAAATTTGAGAATTACAGATAAACCAGGTTTTAATTCAGTGTGGATTTTTATTTGCTTTGTTAAGCTACGTGCATAGATTTTTTGACAACAAAGATGTTTTTATTTAAACTCATTATCAGCGTGGTTTTTTATTTAAAATTGGACCGTTTTTGAGTAACAGTAGAATCTCGTTAGAACGAATGCTACTTTAACGAATTTTTCAGGTTAGCGAATATTTTTTGGATTGTTAAAAAACGTCATGTGCTTTCACATTATAAGAATTATTCACTTTAACGAATTTCATATTAACGAATATTTAAAATTAACGAATTTATTGAAAGCTTAAAAGGAATAGTTATTTCAGTTTTACGAAAGTTGAGTACTTGGACAAGAAAAATATATCTCTATTTTTCAATAGAGATATTTTTTGGGGAATTTTTACTAGAATTTTATCCCAGCAAAATAATGTTCCGAAAATATTCTATACAATTTGTTTTGAAAAATGCATTGTCAACTTCACTGCAGGAAAAAAACTTCTGATTTTTTGTAAAGAAATAAAGTTACATTA
Organism: Maratus michaelseni; assembly: GCA_963931845.1. Classification (NCBI taxonomy): domain Eukaryota; kingdom Metazoa; phylum Arthropoda; class Arachnida; order Araneae; family Salticidae; genus Maratus; species Maratus michaelseni. The sequence continues at coordinate 150,182,146 of OZ007599.1, read as the reverse complement.
ACTACAGATGTCAATACGGTTTGTAATCCGTCAAGTATCTAAACTAATTATAATTCGTTTATAATAGTAACGATTAAAATATTGAAATTTAATGAACTTAATAATTATATTATTTCTAAATAGTAAGTTCACAAGTCATTAATACTGTATATTTATTATTAACTGACATGCGTAGATGTTAACCGTAATTTAATATCAGTGTATTAATAATATATTTTTTTTTTATTCAATGTGCATACAAATTTCCATTTTTTCAATACGCCATATTGAAATTTCACATTAACGAATTTTTAGTGTATAACGAATTCAATTGGTGGTCTCCAGAAATTCGTTATAACGAGAGTTTACTGTATATAATATGCGCTAAGATTGCTCCCATAATCTGGAATAGTTTGGGTGTGCAGACAAACACAAGTAAGTGTACAGCTATAAAAGGGGCTAAAATCGCTCAAAGACAGATAGCTAAAATGGTGTTAAGTGATATTGTTAAGTGAAATTAAGAGTACTCCTTAACATTTTAAAAGGAAACAAGAACGAAAAACTATGCATCAATCAAAGATTATGAAGCACTTTCCAATATATTCACAATATTGTAACAAAACTTCACAGTTTAATAAGGTGAAATATGATGTCTCAGTAAACAATTTTGAAAACTCATAACACATTTGAAAACCCAATTTCAGGAATTACCATCACTTTTTGGAAAATATCCAAATTCGTTTGTGCAGCCCTGTATATGTCCTATAGAATTGTATATATACTGCATAGTACGTTTAAAAGTTCAGTTAGGAAACGCATGAACAGTTGAAAATTCCGGTTCAACATTTTCCGTCAAAAAACGGACGGAAATGTACTCGATATCTTTTCTGCAGCCCTGAGTAGGGAAAAAGTGGGCGTCCAACACCAGTTGAAGGAGCAGGATCCAAGTGCCTGGCTCCTTCCGATGTTAGATAATCATCTAAGACGGTCTTATGTAAGAGTGTATTATCTAACACGGGACTTTTTATTGAAGCTCAGCATTTTTTCCTGGGGAGATTTTTTAAAAAATGTATTCATGGGAAATATCTTAGAGAAGGAATTTTCGAGGGAAGATTTTTTTATTTATGTATATATATTTGGAAATAAAGGAGGGGTGAACGGGATTGAATTATTTTAGTTTCGTGTGATAAAGATTAATTTAAAAGAATTATTTCACTGACATATATATATATATATATATATATATCTTCAAGCTATAAGTCTAACTAAAAACATCTAAAAATTTTATCCGCATATATAATATAATTTTAATAAAATACCACTTGGAAATTTTCTAAGACATGCAAAAATTCAAACGTAAGCTGTAAGTCTAAGTGAAACTACCTGAAAATTTCATGCATACATAGATGATTTTATTTAAAGCCATAATTACAAGCTATAAGTTATAAACATAATTATGCATTCAAAAAATAAATGTTTATAAAATATAACTAACAGATCATCCATATAATATAATCAAAAAACTCTTTAAAAATGCTGAATTTTTCAAAATATGAATGTTATTAATTTCCGAAGGATTAAAAAATATATATTTCAATATGTATTATAAAACTCTTTTAATGAATACATCTGTTTTAAAGAAACTCGCCTATCTGAAAAACGGTGACTCTCGATTGTTAGATATGTCCTAACAGTGCGTTATCTATCATAAGATAAGACTAAAAACTAATCTGTAGCATAGCTCAGAAACAGACAAATTTTCCACACATACTGCAATAATTCGCTTTAATAAATTAATAAATAACACTAAAAATTCTCTTTATAGTTTTACATTAAAATTATCTCTCACAGTTATATATAAAAATTGGCTAATATTGTTTTCGGTTAAAAATATGGCTGCAGAATACTCCAAATTCACATTAATTTATAGTACTAAGTTAAAATTTCTTTAAATGATTTAATATCATGTTTAACTAATTTAGATATTATTTTAATATACACGCTTCATCTTAGTTTTATAGAAAATTGACCCACGTCACTTTAAAATCTAAAAAATATTACAACCATATCATCTATTATACTAATTCGCTATTCATACAATATTATATCATTATCTTACACATTAATTTAAAACATAAAAGTGTCATGAATCATAGACGTATTATAAAACATAAAAAATTCAATTAAAACTTCTAATTATATAAAATAATTAGAATATGTACATGTACAAGATTTTATAAAACATCGCTTATAATGTTTCAACCAATAAAAAGGTGATAAAAACATAACACGTATATATTTAAAATACCTTTTTAATGTAGATAACATATGTTTCATTCACAACTATCGGTGACATCTTCGGATCTTAATGATAAATAACAATATTCTCGCATATTTTTGAAAATAGTAAACATTATTATTACTATTTTCAAAAATTTGCGAGAATATTGTATTTATCATTAAGATCCGAAGATGTCACCGATAGTTGTGAACGAAACATATGTTATCCACATTAAAAATGTATTTTAAATATATCCGTGTTATGTTTTTATCACTTTAAGCATTATTGGACTTTAATTTAAAGTTAACAAGTGATTGTATTATATTATTTACAATAGAAAGGTTTTAATAAAAATAGCTAAAGCTGACATTCGTTATTTTATTTAAATATCGTTTACAATTACTTGAACCATACACATGTACAAATTACTTTTTCTAAAAAACATCTCCACGTGAAAATGTCTGAAAATTTCACACACACACACATTTAACTAGTGATAGATGTACTATATAACAAAATAATTTGTGAACGCACTCATTAAAGTTATTATTCGTGTGTAAACTAAATCTAAAAAAAAAAAAAAAAAAAGAAAGAAAGAAAAAAACTAGTTTGTAAATTGATTTAACTTAATTCAACTTATTATTTTAATTACGTAGTCATTTTAAAGCAACAACTAATTTTATTGTTTTAGTTAAAAGTTATTAATTATTAAAATCCAATTATTAGGTATGTATGTAAGTGAGATAATTTTTTTTTTTCAAATATGGTGTTTTAAAACATATAGAAATATTTCTTTTAATAAATATATTTACTGGTTGTGCTGATATTAAAAACAGTTGCTTTTATATTAAATAAAAATCGTTTTATGTTTATACAATATAAAAATTGTAAAGAAGGAAAATTTTTATAAAATGGATTGAATTATGAGAAGGTATATGTTTTTAAATACGTACTAAGTTATATTAAAAAATAATAGTAAAACTAGTGTTTCTTTTTTTTTCTTTTTTTGGTGGTGTCATTTGTGGTGCATGTTAGATAACACGCTGTTGAAGAGGATACAAGATACATTATATAGAATGTGAAAGTTTTGAATGTAATATCTGGAAGCTACAATGTACTAGAGCAGATAATTTAAACAGCATGTGAAATCTCATGAAAATCTTCTTTGTAATTGTAAAGAATGTGAAATGAAAAAAAAAAAAAATTCGCTGCTAAACAAAACCTCCTGGACCATATGCGTAAAAGACACGGATATGGAAATCGCCTTTACAATTGTGAAGAATGTGAGTCGAAATTTGCGAAAAAAAAAATCAAACCTCGAGGATCACATGCGTGTAAGTCACAATATTGCAAGAGAATTTGTCTCTGTGAAGAAAAGAACATCATTGCAGTCGATTAGAAAATCAAGGGAAGGAACTGAAGCGCTAGGTGTTTTCTAGACTGTCATGGAAGAGCCTGATGAAGTGACCATGTTCGATCTAACTATGTTTTATCAAGCTACTCGAAAAGAATTACGGGAGATTCTGTAGGAGATTGTAGAAGAAAAACAGTAATCTAGTGGAATTTTCTTATCAAAGGGATTTTAGAAAAGGGCATCGCAGAAGGTGAAAAAGAAGTTGCTGCTACTTACTTCCGTGACGATACATATCAACAGATCGATAGTATCGAAGAAAACTTAGATCAGAGTCAACAAAAGATCATTAAATCATTTGAAATTTTTCTTAAAATGGGATCTGGTTGGCAGTTGAAAGAAATAAAATATTATGCACCATTGAGAGTTGCCAGCTAATTAAAAAAAAAACTGTGTTCTTGAATGATTGTGTGAATGTGTGCCTGACTGGATGCAAGTGACCAACCTCCACGTAGAGTATCCTGGACAATGAGAGTTTTTAATTTAGCCATTCTTAGCAGATGATCACACATTGAGGCAAAAATTTAATTTCTAAGTTTAAATTGTCATAATATAAAAGACAGGGGTTTTAAAAATAGTAGTAGTAAGAATATGAGTATAAAAAATATTTTAAGAAAAAAAAAAGAAATGTTTTAATAACCAGCTGCCAGGACCAGTTCGAAGCATTTGTTTCTTCCAGATAGAAAGTTTTCACAGGAAATTGTCTGCTGATGCACATGTATACAAATGTTTAATAGCTTATAATCAGAGATTTAAATAATAATAATAATAATAATAATGTCATCATGACTAATATATATTTTTTTCATTTAAATATAACCCTTTTTTTAATTTTACTTTACTTTTGAAAATATCTATAAACTGTCTTTATTCTTTTTTAGTTTCTAGGAAGGAACTAGAGAAAATTCATATAATCGACCTCATTTTTTTTCGGACTCTTAAACGGGCTGACCTGAATTATTCTTCAGACATCTAATTACCATCATGCACAGAAAAAATATTTTTAACTTTATATCGATGGTGTATTATTAAACATTTATTTTATATATCTATTCTAAATCGGTGGAAACATCAAAACATAAATATTATTCGTTCACTTAGAATAAAAGCTTCTAAATGAGAATAATTTATTTTTACACCCTTCTCTAATTCAATCGGTAACATTGTTTTAAATTAATATTTATCACACGTAACAAAAATAATTCAATCCCCTCCATACCTCTTTATTTCCAAATATATATATATATATATATATATATATATATAAAATAAAAATAAAAATAAAAATTTTCCCGAAAATTCCTTCTCTAAGATATTTCCCGTGAATACATTAAAAAAAATCTCCCCTCGAAAAAATTCTTAACTATAATAAAAATTCCTGTGTTAGATAATACACTCTTGGCCCGCCCGCGTATACTATAAGCCCGCGTTAGATAAAAGTCTAACCTCGGAAGGAACAGGCACTTAGAATACCTGCTCCTTCACCTGCGGTCGGACGCCCACTTTTCCCCTACTGCTTTGGATATGATCTATACAATTTATACGCAACAAGTAATATGCCAAAAATGAGTTACATTTAAAAACGCGTACCCCAACTGAAAACTCACTTCCAGCAATTATTGTTAATAGACAGTACTGTAACCAAATTTAAAACAGTAATTAACATAATTTTTAGTTATTCAGGCTAATAATATATAAATAATAGTAGCAATAAATCTTTAAATTGACGAGACCACACCAGAATAATTTCAAATAGCTTCGAATACAGCCAACTTTATAGGCTTTAGTGCAGTGTTTTTCAAAAAAAAATTTAAATCTTAATGGCACGCTTGAATCACAGTTAACCTTTAGAGGTGAACTTGAGCTCAAATTAGGCTTTGAAAGCACACTTCAACTATAGTGATTAAAAATGATAAATTTATGTATCAATAAAAAGCAAAACATTTCATCACACAAAATGTCACACACAAAGAAAAATGTATTAAAATTTGTAATGAAAATATAATCAATAATATTCTTGTAAAACGTATTATTTTTTACTTTTATTTTTATTTTACATTAACATTTAATAATATAGCCGAGCTTGACATTTTTTTATTTTTTCAGAATTTTTCATATTTTCATTCATTTTATTTTTTCAAGGAATATTTCTCGATGTATTTAACCAAGGTCTAAGTTTGTTTTTATATATTTCGTTGAAGTTGATAATTTGAGCAGTGAAGATTTCTTTTATAATATTTGACAGAAAACCAATTGACTGTAATATCCGTTTTTTATTTTTTTAAATTGTAATCCCCTATCATTCCATATTTCTTGTATGCCATATTGAATTCTATGACTTGAACACTACTTAAGGCATTTCTCAAGTCTCATTTCTCTAATCTATAGACATGTTTTGTTAGGTGGGTGAATGTATGTTGCAAAATTTGCAAATAACAAGTCTAAAGTTTGTAAAATTTGTTCATATGAGTTTTATATATAGCTCACACTTTTTTACAAATTCAGATACTTCAACTCCTATTTTCTATTTTAACTCTTTTCCTCCCAGGGCAAAATTTTTCTCTTTGATCATTTAGGTAGATTTCGTAAGAAATACTACCTATTACATTCTCCCTTAAGTTGGAATTTTTGAAAAAAATTTGCAGATCTACGCCGATCATGACTCCCAGAACCCAAAACCACCCTCAGTTCAAAACTTTATATATCTATCTATCTTCTATCTATGTCACTTTTTTATGGACACGATAACTCAAATAATTCTTCACAAATCTCTTCCAAACTAATACATAAAATCAAGGGGCATAAAACGTCGGTCAAGTTCGTTAATGGGCAAAATCTAACAAGGGGGGGGGGGAATGGGGGGGGGCTTTTTGTGAAAACAGAAAACAACCCATAACGTCTTAGTTATGATACGTATCGAATCTGTTTAAAATTATTATTAGTTCTAGAAAAAGGCCCGACAATTTATGTATAACAGATATTTGATATCATTAAAACTAACCTCATGGGGGGGAAAGGGGGGTTTTAGAAGAAAAAAATTCATAACTTCGTCAATTTACAAGATATCAAATCCGCTTAAATTTATTATAAATCCTCTTAATATTATCTAAAACTTTTTGATTGACAAGTTTTTTATAGGACCAACCCTTATAGCGAAAAAAAATTAAAAACAAAAAAATCCCTGCCGGCTCCGCCTGCGAAAAAGTTAGATTTCGAAGTGGGCGGTTCCTTCTGGAATCCAACTGCAGCATCATGGCAAAAAGATAATTTCTTCCGCAATTCCCAACAAACAGGCGTCCCACGGTCTGCGTCATCGAAATCTACCTGTGCCTGTAGGCCGAGCCGTCAGGGATTTTTTTATTTTATCTCTAGATGTGAGATAATTTTCATGATTTCCACATAGATTCTTATTAAAAGTGCTTATATACTGAAATAAACCTGAAGGAATTGCAACTTTATTACACTAAACTGAAACTTCATCACTTTTGTATAATTTTAAAGGATAATACATTTAAAGAAAATATAGTTATGCAAGTTCGTAATATTTCGAAAGCACTTGACTAAAAGTGTTCTTGACACATCTGAGATCCTGTCACGTCACACTGTTGTGCCATGGCGCACCTGTTAAAAATCTCTGCTTTAGTGGATCTTTAATTAAATTTTCCATTTTTTCATTAAAGAGTAAATCATTTTGCATATCCTAATTTTGTTTTCGTTGTTTGTTTATCCTTTAAAGATTGAGTTTCGGCGTAGTGTATGTGACTAGCACACATATATTACGATGTTATTCCTCAAAAAGTTAATGCTCTTTTATCACCAATTTTTAATGCATAAATTATGCGAAAATTTTATGTTTCAAAAAATTTCTTTCAAATGTAGAAGGGGCTAAAACTATCGTATTTTCTCGCATAAATTTCTCCCCCCCAGGTATTTTATCTCACACATAAAAAATTGAAGATTTTGTAACACGTTAAGAAGACTGTTTTCAATGATTTATAAAAGAAAGTTAAATAATACTTTTAAAACAAAATATTTATATCACAAAAATCAATCTTGATTAAAAAAATATGTTTTAGTTCTATAAATATCATCATCAGAGTATATAGGATTATTCAAAGGTATAAAGAAACACTGGCACCGCCGAAAGCGGGACAACCGCCATACCCAAGTTCTGAAGAACGTTTAACGAGCACGACCAGGAGGAGTCACGTGTGCTCTACGGCCAGTAGGGGCACCGCCATTTGCGCATCACCTCCATTTTCCCAAGTGATATACGACATGGTCGCTGCCACAACATGCGACGGTGGAACCCTTACCCTAAAGGGAACCACTGCGCTACACTTGGGGTTGGGCCGGATTCCCCCAGCAGCTTCGAGAACCAGATTCCCAAAAGGGAGCTGCGCCCTAGACATTAAGCCAGGTTTCTCCGACCCGTACTTGCTGTACCAAAGCTCTCGGGACGTGAAATCATCCAAAAGGTATAAAAAAAACTATCACCGCCGTACCCAAGTTCTGGAGAACTTTTAACGAGATTGACCAGGATGTGGCCGGTGGGCCTCATCTCCCAAGTGACTGACGATATGGTCACTGTGAGAGCATGCGACGGTTGAACCCGTGCCCTACGGGGAACCACCACCGTACACTTGGTGATGTGCCGGAGTCCCCCAGCAGCTTCGGGAACCAGACCCCCTCCCCCCCCCAAGAAGGAGCTGGGCCCTAGGCCTTAAGCCGGATTTCCCCGACCCGTACTTGCTGTACCAAAGCTCTTGGGCCGTGAAAATCTACAAAGATAGTCACTAGCCGTTATTCAAAAGGTATATTTACAATTCTTCCATTTGAATTAAACTATCATCATCGACTCATTCAAAATTGCAATATAAATAAATATCGTGTTTTCAAGTTGTGTAATAAAGCAATGGATTTCCATTCAATTTTAAAATTAAAATTTTTAAAATGATTTTTTTCCTTTCCTTGAATTTTAACGAGTGTTATTTGGTTTCCAATAATTTTCAGAGGAAAAAAAATTACAGAAAAGGAAAATATGAAAATACTTACTATGTTTTTCAAACTATGAATAAAGCAGTGGCTTTTCATCCATTTGTAAAATTTAAATCTTTAGAAAGGATTTCTTTCCTTTCCTTTAATTTTGTCGAGTACTATTTCGTTGCCAATAATTTTCCAAAAACGAAAAAAAAAAAAATCACAAAAAGGGATCTATGAAGATACTTACGTTTTTCAAGCTCTGAAAAAAAAAAAAAAAAAAAAAAAAAAAAAAACAATGAATTTTGATTAATCCAAGAAATTTAAATCCTTAAAAGTGATCTCATTGTTTTCGTGAAATCTGTCGAATCTGATTGCCAATATTTTTTTTTTCAGAAACAAACACCTCATATAAAATGCATCTGCAAGTAAATATTACGTTTTCAAGCTATGAATAAAGCAATGAATGTTGATTAATTCACGAAATTTAAATCCTTAAAAATGATCTCTTTCTTTTCATGAAATCTGTCGAATCTGATTGCCAATATTTTTTTTTTCAGAAAAAAACACCTCATATAAAATGAATCTAGAAGTAAATATTACGTTTTCAAGCTATGAATAAAGCAATGAATTTTGATTAATTTGCGAAATTTAAATCCTTAGAAATTATCGCTTTCCTTTTCTTGATATCTGTTTCTACTTCTTTCGTTTCGAGATTCATGAATGAATTATTTAAAAGCTGTCTCCATTTTTTTCAACAATATAATAAAAAAGTATTCGCTCTTCGTATATTTTAATACATCCAAAACAACTTACTCTGAATATCCTTAAGCAATTACTATTAAGAAACGCCTTCTTCAAATGTTATTCATTCATTCTGCACTTGCATGTTCGGTTATTGACCTATCAAATTATCTTTTTTTATCCTTCTATTTTGTACGTCATTTAAACTATTAATTTCAATCAATCAAATTCATTCTGAATTTTCTGAGAAACAAGCGAAAAAAAAACGTTCGTCATTATACATCTTTTCCTCATTTCGTTTTCGGTCATGTGAGTATATTAGCATATTTAAGAACTTATACATCAGCTGGCAGGTTTGGAATCAAAGCATCTTCTTTTACAAGTCTTTGACACAATCACAAATGAGTCGCGCGACAAGGAGCTTGCGACAATTTAAAGGGTGTCGATAAGGAAAAATTTGAAAAATATCGATTTTCAGATTTTTATGTTTTTAAAATCACTAATCCATGCCCTTCAAATTGATACCAATTTTACCTTCTACTCGGTTTAGAAGTTTGAAATATTTACTATTTGGGATATAATCAAGGTGTGGATTCAATCGTACTAAAGCTTATACAAAAGATTACAATCACAAAAACACTCGGCCTGAGGAATTATTGCGGAAACAATGCTCTATTAAAATTGCTATATTCAAAGATTTGTCACATCCTGAACTGCTGAAAAAATGTGTGCATAGAAATACACAAAATCCTATTGCGAGTGTGATCAATGTAATATGCGGTCCCGTATAATCAAAAAGACATTAGTGCAAATAGAAACATTATCATTTGAAAAATATCGATTTTCGAGATTTTTATGTTTTTTAAAATCACTGATCCACGACCTTTAAATTCATATTAATTTTACTTCCCTGCTCGGTTTAGAAGTTTCAAATATTTCCCATTTGGGATAGAATCGTGGTGTGAATTCAATCGTGTTAAAACTTGTGAAAAAAAATTGCAATCACAAAAACAGTCTTTCTGAGGAATTATTATCTAAACAATACGTCCTATATTCAAAGATTTGTCTCACCCTGAACTGCTGAAAAAAATGTGTGCATGGGAATACATAACATCCTAATGTTAGTGTGAACAATGTAATATAGTCTCTTATAACCAAAAAGACATTAGTACAAATAGAAACATCATCATTTGAAAAGTATCGATTTTCGGATTTTTATGTTTTTAAAATCACTGATTCAAGCCCTTCAAATTGATGGCAATTTTACCTTCAAACTCGGTTTAGAAGTTTGAAATATTTCGCATTTGGGATAGAATCATGGTTTGGATTCAATCGTGCTAAAGCTTATGCAAAAAATTACAATCCCAAAAACAGTCTTCCTGAGGAATTATTATGGAAACAATGCAGCCTATATTCAAAGATTTATCTCATACTGAACTGCTGAAAAAAATGTGTGCATAGGAATATACAAAATCCTAATGCAAGTGTGAACAATGTAATATGGTCCCATATAACCAAACAGACCAATAGTAAAAATAGAAACATTGTTATTTGGTACCTATGATGCAGATGCATCTTTCAACAAGGGCTTTATATCAAATAAAATACTGGTAAAGTTAGGCATAGATCCAGAGGAATACCTAACCACTATGAAAGATCTCAGCAGAGTAAGGGTGATAAAAGCAAAATATGCACATTCCCTGCAACCAAAAGGTGCAAGGATAGAAAAAAAGACTTAAAAGAAAGAGAAAAGAAGAGAATCTTCAAAACAATCCAGGAAATTTAGTGTATGGCGCTGGTGAATTTTAAAAACGTGTGATTTTTGCTAAAATAATGTTTTTTTTTTTCTTTCAAAATACGATTTTTGCTATTTCTTATATCTTTTTTCAAAAGCTACTGCTTATTGGCAAAAGAAATTTTTGTGATATGTTCCTTCTTAACTTAAATATATATTAAAATGAGATTTTTGTTTTTTATATCTATTACTTAGGGTTTTACATTTTTTTTTTTTTTTTTTTTTTTTGTAACTTGAAAAATTTAGATTTTTTGCATTTAAAAAATGACTTCCATTGTACATTTTTAACAATCAAGAGAAGTTATTGTAGAAAGCTCTTTTCAGTACAATGTCCAATATATGTTCCTCATACATAAAAGGTTTCGTATGTCTATTTCGAATGTGTTCGGAGTAAATGCACATCAAAATTTCAGGATTTAACATTGTCGGTACTCTATCTACACCACAATTCCTTTTAGAAAATGATACCAAGCAAGCACTAAAACATTTAGAATCTATGGCGCACTTCGTCCAATATTAGAATATGTTTGTTTATTTTGAAAATACAGTAAACATCCTCTAATCCGGCACGTTCGGGACTTGAAGCATGTCGGATTACGAAATTTTCCGGATTACAGGATGAATGTCAGGAAAAACGTGTGGAAGTAACAAACAAAATTAAAGAAAAAAATTACAATAAAGCGTGTTTATTTATTCTTTAAACAGCTTGAATAGAATTTAAAAAAAAATACTCTTCTATAATGTAAAGTACAACCTATGTACATGACTATAAAATGAAAACGTGTATAAATATTTATGTACTCCGGAAATTCATCTAAATTATTTTGTTTATCTTTCGCAAAAATAAGAGAGACATTTGAATCTAATGATCTACATACATTATTTATTATTTGATGACTCTTATCAATTTCCGTTTCAAGTTGAGAGTTTTTTCTGAAATGAAAAAATTATTTAATTCTGATGATAAAAATTTATTTTTTCTTTCATCAGTTAGATTTCGCAAATTAGCCACAGAAATGTTTTTTCTCCCCCCCCCCCCCTTGTCGACGACGAGAAGACTGAGCTCTTTAAAAATTTGCAATTTTCGTTTGCAATGGGTTGTTAAGTAATTCCTCTTCCTGAAGTTCCACCAGATTACTATAAACATCAGGAGTGGATTAAACAAGGAACACTATTTTTTCCGAAAGTCGTGCCGGATTATCCAGCATGCCGGACCTTAGGATGCCGGATTAGAGGATGTTTACTGTAAACTGAAATATGAATATAATTTCATTATCGTAATTCTACAGTTCGTTATTGGTTAATTTTCCTCAGAGCCGCACAGAGGAGGGTAGAGCCGAAACAAATAATCAGAACTCAGCTCTCTTAAGGCTCTTCTCACATCCGACTTGGTTATTTTCTGACACATTCACGAAGGCAAATTAAATCTTAAAGGCATGAAAATGGCAGGTACCAGGTGCTCATATTCAGCAACAATGAAATCGAGTAGCGCTTTCCACTTTTTCAAAAAGTCTTTCCGACATTGCTGTCAAAGTTTGGATTATGAACAGGTAAGTGTATGACGGACGATACAGGAAGCTACAGCTGATAAAGGTTATCATGAGACAGCAAGCGCTTATAACTCAAGATGTAATAAATTTATCGAAAAATGAAAAACGTTATTTGATTCCAAATCTCTTCATTATATTCTTTTTGTTTTAAATTCTATTAATTTTTTTTCTCTAAATATTTATGGATATTATTCAAAAAGGTACGTGTTCATTTTTCATATTTAATATTTTCCCCCCTAATTGTTGTATGATGTTTCTGTGATGTTATTTAAGGGTTATATATATATATATGAAATTTACCTCAGAAAAATTATATTTTAAGAAATTAATTCTGTTGATCAGGTATTTATGTTTCAGCAATGATGTTACGGAAAAGTTTTGTTAATAAACAATGTAGAAGCTCTGTTTATGCCATTTTAACAAATATTGTATTTTAATACCAGAAATATATCTGGCAAGTGTTATTAATATCAAAATTTAGTTTTATCAAGAGTATCCCACTTATCATGAAAAATCTAAAGCAACTGATGAAGCATTATTATATAAATAAAATAGAACAGAAAAACCTGAAAAGTCGAATAAGAGCATGGTTTTGATACCCCACCGTTAAGTCTCAAGCCCACTTCTCTAACCACTTGGCCATGAAGTTTCTCCTGCAGGTGCGACAGAAAAATTAAGCAGATGTACCAGTTTTTGCAAGATTTTAAAATTTATTTTTTTAGAGAAAGAGAGACAGGGAGTAGGCGGCTAATTACTTCAAGGCTGCTAGACGTACAATGTGTTTTACGAACAGCCATTGTTCTAGGCAAATTGGTAGCCCAAACGTCTGGTGGTCTCCTCGTCAGTTGAAATTAACAAGATTTCTTTAATTAATGTATGATTGAAATTTTAAGAAAAAATTCGTAATGACACATTCATGGATGTTTGGCCTGGGGATTTAACTGTTGAGCTGCGTGATCAGGGCCGTGCGAAGAGGGGGGGGGGGGGGTGAAGGGGGCCTTCGCCTCGGGCGCGGAAATTGAGGGGGCGCCAAATTTATACTACCAAACACGGTTTAATTTTATTTATTCATTTTTTCGCCATCGATCATTTTCTAGGGAATTTCTCTTTCTCTTTTCATCATTCTTTTTTTTCTGTTTCAAAATATCATGATCTCAATTTTCTCTTATGCTATTTAGTTGTTTGCAATTTCTGAATTAAAATTAAACCTTTTAAAGTTCCAACATAAACATGAAAGGTTTATTCAATATAATTTATTTCTGTTTCTGTACTTTATCAGTTTTGTGTTACCTGTCACAAAAAGAAGGGGGGGAAGGGGAGGCGCCAAATTGAAACTTTGCCCCGGGCGCAGGGCGCAGTTTTCTCTTCGCACGGTGCTGTGCGTGATATTGCAGTATGGATTTTTTTGTCAACAGTTTGTTTGAGTGAATTGTGTCGATTAGTGCCGTGCAGGATATCTCAGTTTGTAGAACGTTTGTTTGTTAAGCTAGAGGTCCGAGGTTCGACTCCTGAACTGGCAGTTTTTCACTCAATTGGATTTAATAAATTATTTCGTAACACAGCCTTTTGTCTATAAAAGAAAAAAAAAACCCTCTACCTCCAACTATGCACATTATTTGTCTCTCATTATTAAGAATGATCATAAAGTATGTACATGAAAATATCTTTAGGATCATTTTAATCTTTAGCTCAGTATTGATCAAGTTAATAAGTTTGAGTCAGTCAAACAATACCATTCCTTAAATTATGAAATAAGATTTTTAAAGTGATTCAAGAAATCTAACACAACAAAAATATTTTGAAAATTCAAACTAGAATCAAGGCCATAATTTCATCAGTCATAGTAGAACTATATCAATAAAACACTGTTTTTATTTAGACAAAATAAAGACGAAACTAAAATATGTTTTGTTAAACTATAATAAGATGCTTTTATATCTAATCCGAATCTTTCTTTTATCCCGTCAAAAATAACTTTATCAGGATAAGAAAACAAAAAAGATATGATAAGTTCTACGTATAACCTTGTTCTCTTTATAACTTTACAAAACTCTAGAATAGAGGCAAATTTGTCCAATGAAGTGTTTTAATTTATGTTAAGGAAGGCCGGTAAGAGAACAAACAAACATTTTATTACTGACTTTAGAGTAATCATTTTTTGCATGAAATTTAAGTAAATATTTGTAATCAATAATTATTACAAAATCTATTTTTTACAAAGAGATGATTTTTTTTTAATGCATTTTTCAATCTGATTTATATACTCTGAAAAAAGTACGTTTCGGCAAGTTATTTTTTTTCTGATACATATATATTAAAAATAGTGTATGCTATATATTCTAAAAACATATTGAGAGATTTCTTTAATATGTTTATGATTTTTATTTTTTAAATGTTTTACTCGTTATACGATAATTTTGGCAAAATATGTATTTTTTATGTTTACAATTCGGAAAATATTTTGTGAAGCATTTATACAAAAAGGGCCAATATCTTTTCTTAAATATTAAATCAAGATATCAAAAACATAAACAACTTAACTGTAAGATCATGTATATCCTTCAAAACTTTAATATTTTGACATCAGGAAAAATTTAAAAAAACATAATTTTGATAAACTAGTATTTGGATTATAAAACACAACAGAAAATATAGAAAAAACTACTCTTAGTACTTTTAAAAAACTAAGTACGCGTATAAAATTGGTCAATTAGTACTTGTTCGACATGTTCCCTTATTCTGCAAGTTTTCACATGGGTTCTTAAATATGTTAATTATAATTTATTGAGAAAAATAACAGTGTATGTACATTACTTTAGGTATTTTTGCTAAAAAGTAGGGTATGTGTCTCCTTTATGTACATTTTAAACTAAGCATTTAATTATTTGTATTGACAAAACTACTAAAACTTTTATTTTATTTTTTGAATTTTCGGGAATCATTCCTTTTTGATTTTGATTAGCTTACGAACATCTTTGTAAAATGTAAAACTGAAAATATTTTTTTAATGGGCCTTGTTATACTTATGAAATTAAAATGGTTGATGTTTTAAACCAACTTGACTTTGTTTGCTGCTTAAATATAATTAAGAGTTATTGCATGTGTAATGATCATAAACATCAACTTATCTTGTCATCGTCTTGGAATCGGAAGATACTTATCTTAATCATCAGACTGTGACAGTAAGTCAAGGTTTAAATTTCTAAGCAAAATGAAAAGGAAAGGGATATTTTCATGATTAAGGAAAAATGTAGAAACGGAAATTTTCCCTATTTCTATTGCAATGTTTTAGGATCACTTGAAAACAAGACTTTACTTTCTATGAAAATATAGCTTTTCAATGATAAGCAAAGGGTTCAGTGTAGTGGAGGCTTCTTGCGAATATTTGCGATGGAAACTTGCACAACACGATTGCATTGTTGCCACATTTTAATAAGATCAACTTTGACATAGAAAAGAATGAAGAAGGTGCCAGGACTGGCTAATATTTTTATATTCATTCGTACCAAAATTTTCAAAAATTTTTCTTTGTGGAGATATCTCTTGAAAATATCCTAGTATAAGTGT
Source organism: Maratus michaelseni (assembly GCA_963931845.1). NCBI lineage: Eukaryota > Metazoa > Arthropoda > Arachnida > Araneae > Salticidae > Maratus > Maratus michaelseni. The sequence continues at coordinate 150,165,839 of OZ007599.1, read as the reverse complement.
ACGACCGAAATTATTTATCAAAAAATAGTTGCTGGGACATACTGTGTCCCAATCCTGTAATCAAAAGATTAAAGTACGCTGTAGGAATTTACGCAAATAAATTTACTATAAAACATTTTTAAAATTACCAAGTATGCATAACTTCCTATAGTCATATCTTCAAGAGTATTCTAGTATTTAAAAAAGCATAATGGTTATGCATCCTATCAAGAACACTAGTATAGAAAGAGCAGGTTTTAACTGATATGCCTACTCTATATTAAAAAGAGATATTCCAATTACTAATGTCTGTATTACATTATTTTTATTCTTCACATTACCACTTTTTCATCAGACATTAATTAAAACATGGTAAAAGTTCTATAAAAACCGTTCATCATCATTGAAAGTGTTAAAAAGTTTTCAGAAAACTGTCACCATTACAAAAACGTTTTCATCCCAGCTGGAGCATCATCAGTTGCAATTTCTTGTATCCTTTGCTTCGCTATTTATTCGACTGGGGATTGACGAATTCCCTCTCCTCCATCTTCTCTCTCTCTTCCTCCAACACATTCAAATACATATCATTTCAATAAGGTGAAAAATGATGTCTGAGTAAAAAAGTTTGAAAACGCATAACGCATTTGAAAACCCAATTTCAGCAATTGCCATCTACAGTTGGAAAAATATCCGAATTGTTTTTGGCAGCCCTATATAGGATTTATAGATTTGTATATAGAGAGAGGCAAAATAGTGATAATAGGGGGAATTTGTCAATCTTTAGTCGAATAAATAGCAAAGCAAAGGATGCAAGCAATTACAACTGATCATGCTCCAGCTGGGGTGAAAACTTTTTTGTAATGGTGACAGTTTTCTGAAAACTTTTTAACAATTTTAGTGATGATGGACGGCTTTTACGGAACTTTTATCATGTTTTTAATTAATGTCTGATGGAAAATTGGTAATGCGAAAATAAAATAATGCCTATTCTAGCTTTACACAGAAAATGAATTGATTTTTATATTATAAAATCTATATATCCCAGATGCGTAACCGCTACAAGTTAATTTGTGTCCCAAACCTTTTAACAAGATTCCCCTGATTCTCTCTTTTGAACCACTGACAACGAGGGACAATTATTTCAAATCAAGACCTCTAAAAATATATCGTAGCTCATTCAAAATTATAGCATATTAGTGTCATTATTCAAAATTCTAATAATATTATTAATTCCATTAATTCATTAAAACTAATTCATTAAAATTAATTCATTAAAAATCCATCTATCACACATAAAACATGCAGTTGAATAAATATTTTAGAGAAAAACACAGTCTTGTTAAATATAGTTATTAAAGATAGAAACAATTTCGCAATAACAATAATGATGGCAATAAAATAACTGTCGCGACTTTTATTATTGTTTTTGTTGTTTTATTATTAGAAACAGAGTTGTTTTCACACTTACAGTACGTTGGCCTGAAGATGCTTCACTTTTTTTATACGTGTTGTTTCTTCTCTGCCTTTATGGAGATTATAAACAAGAAATAAAAAATCATGCGTCAAGCATAGATTATGAAACACTTTCCAACACATTCAAAATACTGTAACAAAACCTTTTAATAAGGGAAAGATGATGTCTATGTAAAAAAAATTCGAAAACGCATAACATATTCGAATACCCAATTTCAGCAATTGACATCTATAGTTGGAAAAATATCCGAATTATTTTCTTCAGCCCTGTATATGATCTATAGATTTGTATATATACTACATGGTATGCAAAATTTAATTCTGGTAGAAAACTTACAACGCAGTTGAAAATCCCCCTTCAGAAATTTTCATTAATAAGCTAAAATGTATTCGAATTCTTTTGTGCAGCCCTGTCTATGATCTATAGAACTTATGCACACCAAGTTATATTCAAAAAGTTTGTTAAATTTAATAAAGCACTTATCGCTCATAGACAGTACTGTAGCCGAACATTTTGTGTGACCCTGTAAATGAACGATAAATGCTGTGCACACCATATTCTACAATAAGCATCTTTTAGTGCACCTCAGTTTTGTATATCAATTCCATTGTGTTTGAAATAGTATAACATCATTAAAATACACCGCAAACAACTTTTCTTCGTAGACCATATTGTAACGGAATTCTTTTGAGTGCCCTGTAAATGAACTAATAAATGCTACACACTTCAGTTTCATTAGCGAACATGCCATAGTAAACCTCAATAACCAATACGAATTACATGTCAATCTGAATATATTTACGCGAGTTAAATGACGGACAGACAGACAGACAAACCAATTCATAAACACTTTCAACTCTGTTGGAAAGTGTTAAAAAATAAAATTGGTAGATAACGTTGATCCCCCCCCCCCCCCTTCTTACCAATAGGATAAAAATAAAACTTTTGTAAGATGTTTCTATTGGTTTATTATAATTCAGGACATATTTACTGCCTGATGTCTGATTAATTTTTGTTTGAAGATTGCCTAAATGTGTTATACAAGATCCTATCAAACGTAGATTTATTTAGCAAATTTTTATATATTTCCATTATATCCATTTTTTTTCGAAATTAAGCACTTATAACTCGTAATTTATACATATACTAATATGTGGAAAATAAAGTAAACATAAGTGAAAACTACAGTGATGTTATGAGCGAAAAAAAAAATCAAGTATATAATTGAAATACATTAAAATTTGTTAAATAAAACCAAAGTTTTTGATTTTGTACAACACACTTATGAGGGTACTTCACTCAGGCGAAAACACCCGCTCGCTAACGTCAATCCCAAGGGGAAAATAATTTACGATACCTCGTTCGCATTTCAATATTTTTAAATGATTTTTTTTTTTTTTTTTTTTTTTTTTTTTTTTTTTACATTGGATAACTGAGGTCAATCTCTATGCACGCTCCTTTGAACTTTTTCGATTTTGATTACAAGTTTTTTCAATTAAGATACTTTCACTTTCGGAACCGGTTTCGAAAGTGAAAGTATCCTCAATAAAAAAAAAATTGCAACAAAAATCGAAAAAGTACAAGAAACGTGCATAGAGATTGACCTCGGCTATCCAAAGCAAAAAAAAAAAAAAAATCATTTAAAAATATTGAAATGCGAGAGTGAAGTAGCCTCTTAAACAATCCTTAAACAAAAATTAATCATTGAAGCAGCATATACATATAGACTCTGAGTTGTATTAAAACAATCAAAACATCTTAGAAAAAATTTGAAAAATTACCCTAACGGACAGAGCTAGCTCTCTTTGTACTTTATAAATGTGTTTTGGACGAATTTTTTAAGAATAATTTTTGTGTAGTTTTAAACAACTGAAAAGCAAAGCAAGTCTGTGTTAAAATTAGCAGTTTACGCAAAACATTTTAACAAAGTTCATTTCAGTCTGTTAATAGGCGAATCGAAAGATTTACTTGCTCCTTCCTATTTCTTCCAAAATGAATCAAGCTTTGGCAAGAGTATAGGGAATTTCCGTCCTTGAGAAAACAGTTAACGTAATGTAATAAGATGATGACTTCTTAGTTAATTGATTAAAAATGAAAAACAATTGAAAGAAAATCTCACTGTGTTGATTCGAGATATCTCCAGTTTCCGTTGGAGTTGGGAAAACTTTCTTGAGGTTTTACTAAGAATTATTTATCATGAAATGATTTGCTACTTTCAGTTATTACAGACTGTAATGGATGCACAATAAAATGTTTCTTACAAGGGGAGCTAGTACTCTCCAAATTTTTTCATACTTTGATGGTTTGAAGGTTCTATCTAGGTATAAAAAAAAATCTCTGACGGCTCGGCCTACAGGCACAGGTAGATTTCGAAGACGCAGACCGTGGGGCACCTGTTTGTTGGGCATTGCGGAAGAAATTACCTTTTTGCCATGATGCGTCCGATTTTGCCCATTAACGAACTTGACCCAGGTTTTATGTCTTTTGATTTTATGTATCAGTTTAGAAGATATTTGTGCAGAATTATGGATGTTATCGTATCCATAAAAAAGTGATATAGATAGGTAGATAGATAGATAGATAGATAGATAGATAGATTAGATAAAGTTTTGAACTGGGGATGGTTTTGGATTCTAGGAGTCATAATCGGCGTAGATCTGCAAAATTTTTTCAGAAATTCCAAATTAGGGGAGAATGTAATACGTAGTATTTCTTACGAAATCTACCTAAAAATGGAAAACTCATTTCGAGTCCAAATTGCTTTACTATAGTCAGACCTGTGAATTTTATGCCTTTGCGTTTAAAAATGAGTTAGAAAATGTGTCATATAGTTTCGCGTTGTTGAGCAGGTCATTTGAAAACTACCAACAGAAAACACCTAAATAGACTTGAGTTCATTTCAGACCAAAGGTGAAGTCGGTCTGTGGGATATATATGTCTTGCCGGCCGTAGTCAAGAGGTTAAAGTTTATTAACAATTTTATTAAGTTTAAGGTTGTTCTCAAATCCAAACAGGCTATTTTCTGACACATTTTTTAATCTATTTTTATAGGAAAATGTATGAAATTGGCAGATGTTCTTATTCAGGAACTATGTAATAGAAACTCTTTTTCCATTTTTTGGTACAGGCAGAGGATCTTTCAGGAAATGTTGTCAAAGTAGGCATTTTGAACAGAATTCTTCATGCGGCAGCGCGAGAAGCGCGAAAACAGTGTCATTTAACCAGAATCGCTTATAATTGGATAAGTAATCCATTTATCAAAAAATGGAAAACTCATTTCTATTCCAAATCGCTTCCATAGTCAGGTAGACCAATTTTATGCCTTTGTGTTTAAAAATGAATCCGAAAATGTATCAGAAAGTTTCACGTTGTTGAGCAGGTCATTTCAGAACCACCTTAACGGTTTGTCGCTATTTAAAACACTATGTCACAGAAATTATCTCTAAAATCTTTTTCGACGCTGCGTAGAATGTCCTGCAGCGTCTGCGGCCATTATCGTTAATGACGGCCATCACATTGAATATTTCTAATTCTAGAATCCGGAGACTATCTCTGTGTCCAAAGTTTGATTGTGTAAGCTACAGAGTGACCTTTTCTTCTGAAAAAGAAAAGAAAAAGAAAAAGAAAACCTCTAACAATTTACTTTTTTTTTGCTATTTATTTATAATACTTTAGTTACTCTTTTAAAGTTTGACATAAGATAAAATGTTTCTCCAGATACTTGAAAAAGTTCCACTGGTTCCATGATATAGTTTATTTAAAATGTTCAAAATAAGAAGTGAGAATTGTAGCGTCTATTTAGATTTCATCTCTATATGAAATATTGAATGTGGATAATTTCTAATTTTCTTTTATATCAAAATATTGCTTCAAAATAGAATGCAGCATAATTTTCGGTACTTTGCCAAAGATGCTTAAAAGCTTTCCGATAAGATATCACCTTCACAATTTTGCTACTTGCTAAGGAAAAAAAAAAAAAAAAAAACCCTCTGAAATATAAAAGCGAACAATTTTTTTTTCACTTTCAAAAGTTCTACATTTTATCGAATATTTTACGTTAACAATGATTTCGGTAGGTTATTATCTCTAAAGTAACTTTAAATGCGATATTAATCTATAGAGCCTGCTATTTGCCAACTAAATCCTCTCGGAGCCTAATAGAAACTAACGCAGTTCACTTATCCTTTCGAATCCCCCGTTTCCATATAAAGATGATATGATATACTCCTAAGTGTATTTTTTCATCTTAAGAGCAAGCGAATACACCTTTCAACTCGCTATTTAATATGAACAATCACGATCCTTCTCTCTTGCCCCCAATTGCTCCTCTTACTCCAAGACTCTATTGACTAGACGAAAAGATAAGTAGTAGTAAGATGAAATGATGAAACAAGGATTCTATTCTCTCTCTAATGTTACGATGTTTATACTGTTTATACTATTAGAATAATATTTTTATTTCGTTAATTCTAAATTTTATTAACAGTTTATTACTAACCCTTTGAACTACGAATTTATTTTTTATCAGATATGCTGCAACCGGCGACTATTTATTATCCTATTCGTACCACTTTAACCCCTTCGGGACCAATGGCTTTTACACAAATTTTATTCGTTTGGCACCACTTTTTTTGAAAAAGCTACCTTTACTTAAAATATTACAAAAATGCTCTAATTAGAGAAAGTAAATATTATTTTTATTTTTTACTGGTGCCTAAAACAAATTCTGTATGCTCTTTTTGAGGGTGCATATATGCACCCATGGTCCCGAATGGGTTAAAAAAAACGATTCCAAGAGAAATCTACCACAAGGAAATTTTCTGGAAAATAGTGGCTCTTTTCCTAAACATTTCTGAAGAAAAGGGAAAAGTTTCCAGATTTGTAGGTAACTACGAAATTACACTAGATTTTCGTAAACGTTTCTTACACACCAGGAAACATTTCCGCAGCTTTTCACATGGTAGCTTTTTGAAGCTTCGCAGTTAATTTTTCACAAAAATTTGTAAAAAAAAAAAAAAAAAAAAAAAAAAAAACAATTGAACGGCAGAATGTCAACAGTTTTGTGCTTACTAACAGAAGTTGATTTTTTGAGTAGAAAAAAAAAGATAAAATGAAGAAATCACGCCAATACCATCTGAAGGTGATATCGTTATGCAGACAGTTCAGACTCAACATTTATGCGAAAGTACAATGAAATATACCATAATTTTTAAGAAAAAACCTTTAAATGCAAAAATGACTATTTTATAGCCTACTACATTGCACATATCTACTAACATTGGATGATTTCGTAATTTTCATGAAATGTATTATGGTAAAGATACCATATATATTCCTTTCAAAAAATTAAAGCAATCTATATTTTATGTATTTTATCAAATATATTTTCCCCTTTCTGCATAATCGTAATTCATATACATTCCCGGCTGTTAAAAAGCGCACCCTTTTTATCTTTCTCTTTCAACGAAAGACTTTTAGTCAAAATCATGCATATTGTTTTTAAATTATCATTAACGTACTTATTCGGTCTCCCACATATCAAAAGAAATGAAATTATACAAGGCATAAAATGTTTTCCTTTTCATGGTCAGCTGTGTCTTGCATATTGTATCCAGATGTCTATTGCATTTCTATGGCGCCTTTGCAGCATACCTCAAAGCCCTGTTCCCAAAACAATAATTAACGGTAAAATTCTTAATCTCTCTTTTTAGCCAAAGTGCAATCTTCGCCAAAAGATTTTTCCCTTCCAATGACGTCAATTATGAAGTTGATATGTGTATAAGTAACGGTTACATTTCCCACGCAAAAAAATGCGATTCTCTTGGCTTGAAATGTATCTCGCTTGGCGTGTTTTTCCTTGCGCCCACTTTCATATCGGATAGAACACTTGCCCTCTGATCTTCATCTCATAAACATCTAAAAATGTCTTGGCCCCTTTGGCCACCCTTTGGTTTTATAACGAAAATATCACCTTGATGTTCTTAAAACTCTTTGGATTACGTGAACTTGATCGGACCCGTTCAACAGCATTTCTGGATTATTCTTTGGATTTTGTTTGTGTTCTTCACCCCTGACTTTAAATTTAAAATGTCACCTCACCAATATTCATCAGATTCATTTAAAAAATCTGAAACTTTGATTGATCAAAATCTCACTATTATGGAAAATTGTGAATTGTGACATGTTTCTCCAATTAAAGACTATTAACTCTAATGAAGTGATTTTCGTCTTCTTTGCTTCATCATACAAAATAAAAGGAAAAACTACACTCCAGTTTAGTACTTCAGTACCCAGGAAACGCACTCTGCGGATTGCCAAAACAACCAAGTGCCACTATACCTTCTTGTTTTAACAAATTGTTTCACTCCGTAAAAGTAAATCCTTTAGGTCTTTTCAAAGGATTCGCCAACTTTGACATCTTCTCAATAATCACCCCCTGAACTTACTTCCCACGATAACTCTTCTATATGCATAAATGAACACGATAAATTTTTTCATATGCATGCACAGTTTTTGTATCTAGATTTCTTAAAGATTCATTTTCATAGAGTGGTCATTATATTTAAATTTAAACTCCTGTAAAACTTAAACTTATTGTGCACAATTTTATTTCTAACTGCATTTTAAAAATATTTTTCCTCAAAAGTGGAAAATAGAAAATTATGCCATTTAAAATTATTGCTATTGATAAGTAGAAATATAGTTCAAAATGATTGAAACAATGTTTTATTCTTATCAAATTCGAAGTTTTTAAAAACTTAATTTCCGCATATAACGAATGATTGAAGCAAGAAAAAAAAACGGCTCAGCTTACAGGCACAGGTAGATTTCGAAGACGCAGACCGTGGTGCGCCTGTTTGTTGGGAATTGCGGAAGAAATGACCTTTTTGCCATGATTCGGCCTTTGGAAACGCCCACTTCGAAACCTAATTTGTTTGCAGGCGGAGCCGGCAGGGAATTTTTTTTTTCTATAAGGGTTGGTCTTATAAAAAACTTGTCAATATAAAAGTTTTAGATAATATTAAGAGGATTTATAATACATTTAAGCGGATTTGATATCTTCTGAATTGACGAAGTTATGAATTTTTTTCTTCTAAACCCCCACCTTCCCCCCTTCCTTGGGGCAACTTCTAATGATATCAAAAATCTGTCGTACATAAATTTTCGGCCCTTTTCCTAGAAGTAATAGTAACTTTAAACGGATTCGATACGTATCATAATTAAGAAATTATGGGGGTTTTCTGATTTCACAAAAAAGACCCCCATTTCCCCCTCCTTGATTCGATTTTGACCATTAACGAACTTGACCGAGATTTTATGCCCCTTGATTTTATGTATCAGTTTGGAAGCGATTTGTGCAGAATTATGGGAGTTATCGTGTCCATAAAAAAGTGACATAGATAGATAGATAGATAGATAGATAAAGTTTTGAACTGGGGGTGGTTTTGGGTTCTGGGAGTCATGTGCGGCGTAGATCTGCAAAATTTTTTCAAAAATTCCAACTTAGGGGAGAATGTAATAGATAGTATTTCTTACGAAATCCACCTAAAAAGGGCTAATGCATAATGCATGAAATAAGAGTAATTCAAAAATAAGAATGTGCTTATCCTAAAACTTTCTTCTATCTCATGCATGTTAATACTTCAAAAGCGTATTTTTTTTTTTTAATTATGCATTGTAGAATCCAAAAATGCTGCATAGCAGCGCCACCTGTTATGTGATTTACACGAAAACCTTATCAGCACCAACTTATGTCAGGGTCTAACAGAATATGAAGTTTGATGAAATTCAGTGCATTAATCTTTGAGATATGACTATCGCTAAAATCGTGTAAATCCTGAAAAATGCAGCATAGCAGTGCCACCTGTTGGGAGGTTTACACTAAAACCTAATCAGTAACAACTTATTGTAATGTTGAAATTAATCTAAATTTTAATGAATATCCGTGCGATGGTGAATATTCTTGAGATAGATCTATTACGGGAATCGTGAATACTGCAGCGTAGAAGCGCCACCTGTTGGGCGATTTACACCAAAACCTAATACGCAAAAACTTCTATCAACGTCTAACAGAATCTGAAGTTTGATGAAAATCCGCGAATTAGTTCTTGAGATAGAGCTATTACGGAAATCGTGAATAATGCATCATAGCAGCGCCATCTGAAAGGCGATTTATACCAAACACGAATCAGCACCAATTTATATCAAGGTCTAACTGAATCTAAAGTTTTATTTAATTCCGTGCATTAGTTCTTGAGATGTGACTATCACTAAAATCGTATAAATCCTGATAAATGCAGCATAGCACCGCCACCTGTTGGGCAATTTACACCATAACGCCCACACATTTTTTGTCACATATATACAGACACATACACACACAGACAGACAAACATTTTTTAAAAACAGTCAAATCGTGTTCAGGACCTTCTAAAACGTATAAATCCGTCGGAAACCGGAAGTCGAAATTTTTCATGAATCCAATACTTTTTCCTTGTAAAAAATAGAAGAAAGTAAAAATATCTGGCGTAAAAAGGGCATCAAATACGAAACTACAATTAAATTCTGAACAATAACGGGTAGAATGTCTTATAAATTTGTTCTTGCTTTTCATCATTAGATTCTGTACTTTCCTTTTAGGTAGATTTCGTAAGAAATACTACCTATTACATTCTCACCTAAGTTGGAAATTTTGAAAAATTTTTGCAGATCTACGCCGATCATGACTCCCAGAACCCAAAACCACCCCCAGTTCAAAAGTTTATCTATCTATCTATCTATCTATCTATCTATCTATCTATCTATCTATGTCACTTTTTTCTGACCACGATAACTGGAAAAATTCTGCATAAATCTCTTCCAAACTGATACATAAAATCAAGGGTCATAAAATCTCGGTCAAGTTCGTTAATGGGCAAAATCGAACCAAGGAGTGGGAAATGTGGGGACTTTTTGTGAAAACAGAAAAATCCTCATAATTTCTTTATTATTATACGTATCGAATCCGTTTAAATTTATTATTACTTCTAGGAAAAGGGCCGAAAATTTATGTAAGACAGATTTTTGATATAATTAAAAATGGCCCCAAGGGGGGGAAAAAGGGGGGTTTTAGAAGAAAAAAAATCACAGCTTCGTCAATTCACAAGATATCAAATCCGCGTAAATTTATTATTAATCCTCTTAGTATTATCTGAAACTTTTATATTGACAAGTTTTTTATAGGACCAACCGTTATAGCAAAAAAAAAAAAAAATTAAAAACAAAAAAAATACCTGCCGGCTCCGCCTGCAAACAAGTTATTTTTCGAAGTAGGCGGTTCCAACTCCCGCATCTTTTCGAAACTGATACATAAAATCAAGGGGCATAAAATCTCGGTCAAGTTCGTTAATGGGCAAAATCGAACCAAGGGGGGGGGGGGGGCTTTTTGTGTAAACAGAAAAAAACCCATAATTTCTTAATTATGATACGTATCGAATCCATTTAAAGTTATTATTACTTCTAGGAACAGGGCCAAAAACTTATGTATGACAGATTTTTGATATAATTAAAAATTGCCTTAAGGGGGGGGGAAGGGGGGTTTCAGAAGAAAAAAATTTATAACTTCGTCAATTCCCAAGATTTCAAATCCGCTTAAATTTATTATAAATCTTCTTAATATTATCTAAAACTTTTATACTGACAAGTTTTTTATAGGATCAACCGTTATAGCAAAAACAAATTAAAAACAAAAAAAATCCCTGCCGGCTCCGCCTGCAAACAAGTTATTTTTCGAAGTAGGGGGTTCCAACTCCCGCATCTTTTCGAAACTGATACATAAAATCAAGGGGCATAAAATCTCGGTCAAGTTCGTTAATGGGCAAAATCGAACCAGGGGGGGGGGGGGGATTTTTTGTGAAAACAGAAAACCCCCATAATTTCTTAATTATGATACGTATCGAATCCGTTTGAAGTTATTATTACTTCTAGGAGAAGGGCCGAAAATTTATGTATGACAGATTTTTGATATAATTAAAAATTGCCTTAAGAGGGGGGGGAAGGGGGGTTTTAGAAGAAAAAAATTCATAACTTCGTCAATTCAAAAGATTTCAAATTCGCTTAAATTTATTATAAATGCTCTTAATATTATATTGACATGTTTTTTATAGGACCAACTCTTATAGCCAAAAAAAAAAAATCCTTGCTGGCTCCGCCTGCAAACAAGTTTGGTTTCGAAGTAGGCGGTTCCAACTGCAGCATCATCGCAAAAAGGTCATTTCCTCCGTAATTCCCGACAAACAGGCGCCCCACGTTCTGCGTCTTCGAAATCTACCTGTGCCTGTAGGCCAAGCCGTCAGGGATTTTTTGTTTTGTGATCTCGTATATTAGAACTTTTACACCCGTTTTCAGTGCCCCTGTTTCTGATTGTCAGTGTTAACCTCCCAATAAAGTTAATGAATATTTTAATACTAAACTAGTCGTTGGGGGCCACCGTAGTACTTACCCATCATGGATATGCATAATATAAAATATGAAAATAAAACATGTGTAAACTAATTAAAAAATGCATTGCAATTCGAATAAAATCCTTTTTTAATGGTCGCACATTTTATTGACATACTCTCATACATCCCAGGATTTATATTTAAAAAAATGCTAAATCTCTTTACCACTATGAATAAGTTTGATAAACTGAAGATGAACATCACATATTTTTTAAAGGTGATTTACATCACAATTATATTAAAAGGAAAACTGAAATTTTATGTTTGATGTGTAGACACTGTCGGAGTTTGGAAACAGTGTAACATTAAGACGTAACTACAGCACAAAGTATAAAGAAAACGCATAAAAATCTAGCGAAATATGGGAAAGATAACTGTCAGAATTAAAACTAATACTTATTAAAAGAGAACCCATGTGCTTTCTTTCACCAAGCCTATTGAGGGTCATTCCATGTTAAATCAACGAAAAAAATGCAATTTTTGGACCTTGACGTCTCAGATATCTATAATTTTTTGTTAATAGTTTGTATCCATGGAGTATATATGATTTTTTTTTTTTTTTTACGGAATTTTAAAAAGGGCCAAAAGTACCAAATTTATCCAAGTTTTCAATCACACGATCCTCTACAATTCTGTAACAAACTGGGCTAGAGAGCTCAGTTATAGCTTATTTGAATGCTCTTTTTATGGGCTTTAATATTATATGCAACACTAACTATTTTGAATAAAATAATTTTTTTGACAAATTTTCAAAAACACCATTTTTACTTTTTTTCAAAAATATATATGTTATTCTTTGATTTTTTTGGCTACAAGTATGCAAAATTTCAAGATGGTGAAATGAGGGGATTTTGAACTATTAATTTTTAAGGTATAAGGAACCAGTTATCTGTTCTTATTCAAAAAATAATAGCTCAGAATCTCATCATTTCTCCATCTTGAAATTTTGCATACTTGTAGCCGAAAAAATCAAAGATAAACATATATTTTTTTGAAAAAATTAGAAATGGTGTTTTTGAAAAACTTAAATAAAAAAATTTTGAAAACTTGTAAAAAATTTGTTTTATTCAAAATAGTTAGTCGCATATCGTATTAAAGCCCATAAAAAGAGCTTTCAAATAAGCTATAACTGAGCTCTCTAGCCCAATTTGTTACAGAATTGTAGAGGATCGTGTGATTGAAATCTTGGTTAAATTTGGTACTTTTGGCCAGTTTTAAAATTCCGTAAAAAATAAATAAATAAATAAATAATAAAAAAAAAACGCTATGAAAAAATAAAATAAAAAATTAGATTTTTCATATACTCCATGGATACAAACTATAAACAAAAAATTATTGAAATCTGAGACATCTAGGTCCAGACCCCACGTTAATTTGACATGGAATAAATGGACCCTTGAATAAAATAGATTTGCTTTAAAAAGACTAATTATTGTTTTTATTACATTAAATGTCCTACAAGTCGAAATCATTCACTACGAAATTGAAGAAATGATGTCTAGAGCAGTTAAAGAAATTTGGAAATACTATATGCATAAGTACCATTGCTAGAAAGATTTATGTATAACGGATGAATATATTTATAGAAGCCGGATATGTGCTTAAAAACTTATAGTGCTTATAAACTTACATTATATTCGTACGCACATGCTTTGTCCTCGTCAATCTAGAAAATATCTTGGAAATATGACTAATGAAGATAAACAGATCTACCTTCTTATATAGATATTTAACGGCTTTCCATTATAAAGTTTTAAGTGTTAATTTCGAACTGTTAAAAAAATTTACAATTTTCATTTTAAATCGACAAATTATGAGTATGGATTATTAAAAAACTGCCAATACACAAAGTATTCAGAGTTTTCATTTGTAATTTCAAAGCACCTGAGTAAACGTCAACTTCAAGGCAAATTTCATAATGTTATCTTGTTATTTGATAGTATTAGCATATTCAAATAGAATTTATTATTTTGAAAACACAATTTTCAAAAAGAAAATGTATTTCATTTCAAACGTTTCCAGGCATTATTACAAAAATCATCAAAATGGAAGTTTTTAGAAAATTCCTAAAATATATTAAAAAATGAATTCAAATGGAGATTTTTGAATTTCATGAAATATGAAAATCTGTTTAATCTATTTACTACAACTCTAGTGATTGATGTTCAAATTATTCTTCAGAATATATTACTGCAGTTAATCAAAATTCAGCGCGAATCCATATTAGAGCAAAAATATATGGATATGGCATTTCCATATTTCTATAATTATTATTCATCAATCGACCGCAGTATAGTGAGCAAATAGGTATATTTTAGCTATGTTCGGTAAGGGCACTTTTATAAGACATCTTTGCGTGCTGCCAACCTTTTGTTATTTTTCAAAGTCAAATAAACATAATTCGAACCATGTATTTAATAAATGAAACCAAATAAGTAGTGCAAGACACATTTTATTAAATACTTTTCTGATTCAAAATATGTTCATTTATTTTTTACGTCAAGAAAACACGGAAGATTAACAGCCATGTATTTGATAGATCAAGATTAAACGACCAGTGTGTAATACAATCAGTTTTTAAAATAAATACATTTTAGAAAATTCTATTAAATTTTATAAATTTGGATGATGGATACCAATTTTGAGTTTTTTTTTTTTTTTTTTTTTTTTTTTTTTCGAAAAATAAGATAGAATAAACTATGTATGACAATAACTTTGGAATTTTGCATAAATATTTATTTAACATGACTGTGTTTTGTATACGTACAAATTTTATCCTGTGCAATGGTAATAATATTATCTACTTTTTTTTATGTGGCCCACAGGGTTGTATATAATGCTTAAATTGGAACGGCTGTAAACGAGTTTGACAAAATATCTGTTGTAATGCATTAATGTTTGTTTGTTCGATAATAATTGAAAACAAATTTTGACCAGCTTTAAAAATTTCGTTAAATAATAAAAGGTACCGCCAAGGGCTGTAAAGGTGAATGAAAAGTTCAAAAGCACGGGTAGTTGTAATAAAGGTTGACAACCCCTGCTCTGGATAAAAGCGACCATTTTATTTCCGTATAATTTAAAATATTGTAATTTCTATCATAAAAATATTTTGTTCCTTGTAATGTATAGTGTTGTTTACTCGATAGTAAAGTTAATAATTTCTTTGAATAGCCCTAAAACTTTTGTTAATGAATAAAAGGTACCGCCAAGTGCTGCAAAAGGGAATGAAAAGTTCAAAACCGCGGATAGTTGTAAAAAATGTTGACAACCCCTGCTCTTGATAAAAGCGACCATTCTCTAAAAATTTCGTTAATTAATAAAAGAGGCCGCCATGTGCCGCAAGGTGACTGGAAAGTTCAAAAGCGCAGGTAATGGTAAAAAAGTTCGACAACCGTTGGCTCTTGATAAAAGCATATAATTTTATATATTGTAATTTATATCCTTGTAATTTATATTTTATTCTTTGTGTTTTAATGTTGTTTGTTCGATAACAAATTTTACAATTTCTTTGAATAAGGTAAAGCCATGAGAGATGGCGCGGTCGGAGAGATTGCGCACATAGAGGTTCGGGGGGGGGGGGGAGGAGTAGAGTGAGCGCGCAGCGACTCCAGGTAGTTGTACAACAGCAGTAGTGAAGTGTCTGCTTGAAAGTGCACGGTGATTGTTTTGAGCGTCTGAGATAAAGCATTGCTATTTTGTTTTGTTTTCCCAAAGTATAAGTGCTGGAATTTTCATACCTATTCATCAGAATTTCTATACAATGTCAGTAGTACAAAGTATTTTAAACTTAAACAATTTCTCATAAGCTACTAATCTAGATTAACAATGTGAACGTCAACGGTTCATTTTAGTAGCGGCCATGTTTAAATAAAAGGCTGCGCAATCTCTCCTACCGAAATTGGAGAGTTTGCGCATCTGCTACTTAGGAGAGATGGCGCAATGTTTCCATTAGTTTCCATGCTAGGAGAGATTACGTAGCTTATTGGTCAATTTGCATAAAAAAAATTAAAAATTAAAATGGTCTAATTTTAAGTTAAACGTGTTAACAAGTAACTTAATGTTATTTTGAAATCTTATCTGGACTTGCTTTTTCTGATTCTTTAATTTTTTTCCCCTTTAATTAAAATTTTTTAAACGTTTTAAAAATTATTTCCGTTTTTGGTTCTTTAATCATTAGGCTCAAATATTCACTCGTAATACAATAATATTTATTCACAAAAACCTTACAACAATGTCATTTAAGTGTAATTTTTATTGTTAACAATTTAATTGTAGTTATTATTAGTAACAATCTCTCCTACCCATGTGCGCAATCACACCAACCTTGTAAGGACAGATTGCGCAAAATTACTTTCTTGGTTTTATTACTACTGTTCTATTAAATTGCAACATAACAACAAAATAGCAATGGAAATGCATAAAAAACAAATGAAGTAAAAATTATTGATGGATAGTTCAGCAAAAAATTAACATTTAGACTTTTTATTGTTATTCTTTTGAATTGTGCGCAGACTCTCCTAGCTTTACCTTATCTCTAAATGTTTCTTTAATTAATAAAAGATGCCGCAAAGGTAATTGAAAAGTTCCAAAGCGCCCATCATAGTAAAAATATTACAGAGTTTCATAACCGTTCATACCGTTCACCTTTTCATAAATGCATTGTATTTTACTTCCGTATTATTTTAAATTCTGTAAATATTTTATTATTTCTAATATATTAGCGTTTGTTTGTCGATGAAACGTCAAATATTAATTTAAAGAGCAAAGTTCTGTAAAGATAATTGAAAAGTTCAAAAGCGCCCGTATTAGTGAAAAGATTAACAACTGATGCTCTTGATAAAAGCATGTACAGTATGTATAGATTCATTCGATTAGTGCGGTTCATTGATCATACAATATTACCGCACTGGCTGAAATTTACGTTCAATTGGAAAAACTACAATAGATACACAGCCAATTTTCTTAAAACCCAATATTCCAAAATGTGAGCCAAAAATTCGCTAAAATTTTAAAAATTCATTAAATAGAAACATTTTTTTTTTTTTTTTTTTTTTTTTTTTTTTTTTTTTGAAAACAGAAAAAAAACCAAAACTTCTTAATTATGATACAGATCGAATCCGTTTAAAGTTATTATTACTTCTAGGAAAAGGGCCAAAATTTTTATGTATGATAGATTTTTGATATCATTAAAAATGGCCTCAAGGGGGGGGGGGGGGGATAAGGGTTTAAGAAGAAAAAAATCACAACTCGTCAATTCACAAAATATCAAATCCGCTTAATTTTTTATAAATATTCTTAATATTATCTACAACTTTTATATTGACAAGTTTTTTTATAGGACCAACTCTTACAGAAAAAAACTAGTCGTTGGGGGCCACCGTAATACTTACTGTCATACCGTAAGGAGAAAAACTCTGAGAAAATTCTCTCTCTCTGTGGTCACTATAGAAACGACTCGTCCACTTAATTTTCGGGTGGTCAGGAGTATTGTTGGCTTTGTTTGTAGCTTTAGGCGCGAAAAAGGGGAGAGGAGAAGGTAGCAAGCAGTCTGCTTTGAGCTTTTGCCATTGACAGACGGTTTTTAGGTGCGTTCGTAATTATATAAATACGTAGCACCTATAGTCGTCGTTTGGTCCGTCCGTCTGTCCGTCCGTCTGTTTGTCTGTCTGTCCGTCTGTCTGTCCGTCCGTCTGTCTGTCTGTCCGCATATAACAACGCAAAAACTACCCAACCAAATGGTTTGCAATTTAAAATATATTATCTTTGCAGAATTTTGTCGAGACATTTCAAATTTTATTAAAATCGAATCAAAACTTTAGGAGATATTAATAAAAATATTTATTAAGAAATTTGATTTTTTTTTTTTAAATCTGTGCTTTTTTGTTATAGGAGCTTCCGATGGATGTTAAATCGTCAAGCGACCGAGAAACTTATTTTATTACAGAAATTAATCTGCAGACGATATAATTCATTTCACAGAATTAAAAATCATCAAGATCTGAATATTTATATAACTAGCTGATACATATATATCTGAATATTTATATAACTAGTTAAGATATTTGTATGAACAGTGTCATAAAATATATACTTAACTAGCTGTTTAACCCGTTCTACGCACGGGATATCATGAATTTAATTCTAAAACGTGCGTACGAACGCACCTCGTTTGTAACGTTTGACGTACAATTTCCAACTTGTTTTTTCTGTTCTCTTCTGATTATTGCGCGTTTGCTGTTATATATTTTATTGCTTATTAAACCTTTAATCATTGATTTTGGTCTGTGATTAAATACTACCGGCAGATATTCCTATTCTAAAATGACATCCACATTAAAAAAAGGAAAAACATTGCATTCTCAAGCGCGTGAAATAATAAATAACATGTCTAATTTCTTTAAGGCAGAGGCTGGACGATAACGAATCTGATACTGACACTTATGAAACATCAAATGATGATAGTGGAAGTGATTTCGATGACATCTGGCCTTTAGATTAGTCGAATTCATTTTCATAAACAAACAAACAAACAAAACAGTTCTTTTGAGGACTACAAATGGTCCCTTTAAGGACCAAGCTCTTCCCAGGGCTAAAATATGAAAAATAAGAATTACATTAACACACATAATCCACTCGGTAACTTTTATACATACATAGCATATTTATTCTATAAAATAAATACGCATTTTTTTTCATTTTTTTGCATTGTTAAGCTTTCACCAGGGCTTAATTTTTAACAAAAAAAGTACCGGAGCCCTAATATTCTGCAGTACTAATAACCGTAGCGTCCCCCCCCCCTCCACCGTCACTCCAATCTGCATATTTCTATTCCATACATTATGTGTATTTGCAAAATTTAAAGCAATTTTTTTTTCAAGCAAAATAAAAATTTTAAATATATTTATCGCTTGCACTGGGATCCGGAACCCAATATTTATGGGCTCCGATGAATTCCGACCAATATTTAAATATTTACTAAAAGTACAAAATTACCCGAGCCGGGCTCCGTTGGGCTCCGGCGCAATTTAAGCCCTGGCTATCACTACACTTTTATTTACAGTTTCCCTTATGTGATTTCAAAAGGGTGCTGCACCCTGCTTGCCATTATGATTTGAAAAATACCACACTTCTTGCCTCTCAGTCAAAAAAACGACACCCTTACTGTCGTTTGGAATCTAGGGAAAACTGTGCTTCATTAAAAAGAAAATTAATTCCTACAATAAAAACTAATAAAATATAAAACATTTTTTTTTCTCATATACTGCATAAAACGAAAACTTATAAAACGACAGAAATACCCCGGTTACGATTTTGAGTACGTTCATTTGATTGTTCTCAGTTTTCCGCACAAGCACGGTAAACATTCCCGGAGTTTTTTCTTCTCAAAATAAAATATGATTTTGAATCGAATAGCGTTTTTCAATTTTCGATAAATGTATTAAATATTGAGTTATAAATAATTGTTCTCTCATGACAACTTTTTGGGATTATTGTATACAGAAATTCGGTTCAAAACGTCAATTTTGATAGCATTTTCTGAAAGATCGTATGCCTTTGTCAGAAAATGAAAAATGCTATTTGATTCTATAGCTTCTTAATATGGAAACTTGAAAGTGTCATGCATTTGCGGAAAAGAAAAAAAAAAAAAAAAAAAAAAAAAAAAGGCATGGATCAGAAAGTAACTACGTAGAGCTTGAGCATAGTCTTAAAGCATCATAGTATTATCGTATAGTCATAAAGCATAATGTATCTTAAATTATAATCGATTGATGTCTCATGACCACCTGTCTCAAGCTGTCGAGTTGAAGTGATTTGGAATCGAAATGAGTTTTTCATTTTTTTTTAAATAAATAAATTACTTATCGCGTTAAAAGCGATTCCTGTCACGTGACGATACGGTTTTACCTTTTCTCGTGCTGCCGTGTCTTAAATTCGATTCAAAACGCCGACTTTCACAGCATTTTCTGGAAGATCTTCTGCCTTTATTAAAAAATTAAAAAGCGTCTTTCGATTACCTAGTTTCTGTATAACATCATCTGCCAATTTCATGCGTTTCCGAACAAAAATGAATTCAAAAATATGTCAGAAAGTAGGTCTTTTGGATTTGAGAACAATCTTAATGCCTATAAAAACATATTATAAAGATTTGATTTAAAATGTGATAGTTTTTGCCAATACATTTCTCTATGTATTATATTATTAAATTCTACTGTATTCGCGTTGTCGAATAGAAGGCATAGTAAAAATTGAGAGCGTCAAACGAATGTTAATTGTGCCAAGTTTGCAACCTGCTGTTATCTCTCACGCCTCTCCCACTTGGTATGTTCTGAGGAAGCAACCCTACTCAGAGTTTTTCTCCTTACGGTAAGACAGTACCCATCATGGATATGCATAATATAAAATATTAAAATAAAAATGTGTAAACTACTTATAAAATGCATTGCAATTCAAATAAAATCGTGGCTTGATGACGTCACAAACTTTAAAGGCTCGATTACTGAATTGCTTGAAAGAGGTTTTTCCTTATAACTCCAAAAATAATAATCTTATTAACTAGCGGTTTATTGCATCTGATTAAGCGTCAAATTTCCAATTAAAACATATCTTTGAAGTGAAATTTGGATGAAATACAGGGTCATGAAAAATCGAAGAGTGTGGAAAATAGGATTCCAAATATCTCGGCAACTAATTATCCGATCGACTTCATGCTTTATTCAAAATTTATGTTTTTTTATTGTCTTTTATATTCATTTCTTAAAATAAACAATTTCGAAAATTTTTATATACCTTTCATCAGAACGAATATTTCGAGACTCCGAAAAAAATTGTTCCGGTTAATCGAGGTTATTGAAATGAAATAGGCTTCTTCCCATTATTACATACTAAGTACATACCAAATTGCAAGTCTCTATCTCATTTTTTTCGGGAGATAGAGCGTTTACAGACACACAGACACACACACACAGACACACACACACGCAGACACACAGACACACAGACGGACGGCAAATTTTTTTTTCTAAAAATATGTTTTTCGGAATCTCCAGTGTCTGAAACGTGTAAATCTGTCAAAAAAAATTTTTCGATTTTCAAAACGATTACAAGACTTACCCTATACTACGTATGATGGGTAAGTAATAAAAATTAAAAACGAAAAATTCTGGTTGACTTCGCCTGCAGGCACAGGTAGATTTTAAAGTGGGCGCCTCCAACTGCCGCAACATGGCAAAAAGGTCCTTCTTCTCCAATTCCCAATAAACAGGCGTCCCGCGGTCTGCGTCTTCGAAATCTACCTGTGCCTGTAGGCCGAGCCGTCAGGGATTTTTTAAAATTCTTTTCATAACGAGTCGACGCCTGCCGTTTGGCTGGCAAAATGGAATCACTCATTTCCTTCTTTGCGCAATAATAGAAAACTTCCCCGTATTAATCGAGGTATCGTCTGAAAAAAAAAAAAAAAAAAAAAAAAAAAAATACCGCACTAACAGAAACCGCATAAGGCGAGAGAAACCTGTACATTATCTCCAGTATTATTAGAGTGTATCAAAATAATTTTCGTTTTTGAATGCTTTTATATAAAAGCATGCACTTTCTCACCCCTATTGGTGAACATAAAATGTTATTTAAGATTATATATATCTCTCTATATTCTATAATCATACAGGCTTTCTTTCATTTTTAGGTCACATAAAGAGTGTTACAAATGTTGAAATTGTATACATCTTTAGGCATGATTTTAAACCCGACCTTAAAACCAATAAAGCTGTCCGCAAAACTCGTACAGTTATAGGCCATCATGACAAGAGTAGTATCCGGACAGTTCAAAATAAATCCAAAAGTTTTAAGTAAGGGGACCTCAGCCTTGAAAACAAACCCACAAGTGAGAGGCCTTCGGTTGTGAATTTTAACCAGTTGAAGAGAAACAAGAATGAAAAATCATGCAGCAAGCATAGATTATGTAACACTTAACACTTTCAAAATAATTTTACAAATCTTTACCCTTTAATAAGGCGAAAGATGATGTCTAAGTAATTTGAAAAACGCATAACATATTTAAAAACACAATTTCAGGAATTACCAACAATATTCGGAAAAATATCCAAAATATTTTGTGCAGTCCTGTATATGATCTATAGATTTGTATACATAGAATGCTAAATTTTAGTTCAGTTAGGAAACGCGTAGCACAGTTTAAAATTCTCCTTCTGGAGTTTCCGTTAATAAACGGAAATGTTCTCGAGAACTTTTGTGCTACCCTGTATAGGATCTATAGAATTTATACACACCAAGTAATAGACAAAAAAAATGAGTTAAATTTGAAAATGCGTTCAGCAACTGAAAACGCACTTCCAGCATTATTAACAGACAGTACCGAGTCCTTTTGTGCGTCCCTGTAAATGAAGGATTAATGCTATACACACAATATTATGTAGTAAGCCTCTTGTAAAACACCTTAGTGATATATATTGATTTCAATATGTTTGAAATAGTGAAACATTATTAAAATAAAACGCAAGCGATTTTTCTCCTTAGACCGTAATGTAACGGAATTCTTTTGAGTGTCCCTGTATAAGTGCTATGCACACCTTATTCTATTATAAGCCTCTTGTAGTGCACCTCAGTGACATATATCGATTTCAATACACTTGAAAATCTGCAACAGGGTGACTATAAAAAACCTGAAATGTACTGAGTCTCTTAGCGGGTAACCAAATAGGCAAAATATAATATCGTTTCATGTACATGCACAGTGAAGCATGAGTTTTCGATTTCTAAAGAAAAAAAAAATATTATCAGAAGTCGCCACCAGGAAGAATTTTGGTGCTGTTTGAAAGAAAATTAAACTTGTGGACGTTGTTTGCAGCTTTCGATGCGAGCTCTGGATACTAATTCAGTACGAAGTCTCCCTACTGCAAGATTGCATCAACATATTATAACTGTTTTGTTTAATTAAATCCTGCAAATTCCAACAGCTCCTGGGTTTCACAACATTACATTTAAACGTATGTATGTTCAGGAGTTTTCGCAATTCACTGCTTAAGCTTACTGTGCGAATATAAGTATATAGAAACTTTAGACAGTCGTGGAAAATGGCGTTTATCGCATGCAGTTATCGTAATATCAGAACGGTAATCATATCGAATAACATTTGTAATTAACAATAAACGATATCATGTATTGTGAAGGGATGCGTTCATGGTTTCATTTAGCATTTACGCATTCATTTATCACAATATCACTCTTCCAGCACCAAAACTTCCCCTAGTGGCGATTTTTTGTACTTAGGAATTACTTTCTTTAGAAATTGAAGCCGCATAATTCACTGTGTATGTACACCAAATTGTATAACATTCTGCTCAATAGATTACCCACCAGAAGACCCAAAACACCTCAGGTTATTTTACGGTCAACTCTATATTTCGATATACCGCAGCGAAATAAGTCGACCAGGTGACTGTTCGGTCGCTTGTCGTGGCGCTAAGAAATCATCTAATCTAGATGTCAATTCCGCGTGAATACTGAAGGAAACCAGGGTAGAGGTCTGCACAGGCCCTGACCTGGCCCGAGGCCCGTACCCGGCCCGTCCCGCGTTCCGGCATAATGAATCCAAATTTTCAAACGGGCCGGGCCGGCAAAATAAAGACATTTTTTTTAACGGGCCGAGTCGGGCCGATAACAAAAATAAACGGGCCGTGGTGAGCCGATAAAAAAATGAGTGGGTCGAATCAACCAGATATAACACATTTAAAAGGATCAAACTAAGCTGATAAAGGATCAAACTAAGCTGATGAACAATTTTCAATAGACGTGACTGGGACGAGAATAAGTATCAATGTGCTGCACGAGCCGATGCCATCTTTATAACATCAATTCAGAAATGTAACATGTCCAGGGTAATCCGCATCGGAAAATTACATCGTGTGTCAGCTCGGGCTTTATTTGCTCAGCAGACTCGGGCCAGGTCGCGATCAGGATTACATTTCATACTACATATTCGGGACGGGCCTGAACTGGACTTAACTGTTCCAGGATGTGCCGAGCAAGCAATTTATTTTGTAAAAATGGTGATAGCGATAATGAACTTCTGTTAACGGAATCTTGGTTGGGCCTAATAGAGATATAGCCTTTCGGTTGGCCTCTCCATCTAGCTGAACCAGTTAACGGAATCTTTGTAAATACACTTTAATAAATTATAGCGAAACATTTTATTCTACTTTATTTTATTATACGGAAATTTATAATCTTTTTTTTTTCTTTTATTCTAAACTACAATTTTTTTCAATGCCTTTATTTGAATGTCTAAGAGTCTAATTGATCATTAATGTTGCTATTCTGTATTCGATGGCTTTCGAACATATAGCAACCTAAAATATGCTGTAAAAGTTTTCCAGAAATATATATGTAGAATTCATTAAAAGAATCTTAATTGTATGTTAAGAAAAATCGAAATTTTTTGTTGAAATTGAATAGGGTCGGACCTGATTTCATTGATATTTGCACGGGCCGGACCTGTTTGATTTTTGAACGAGTCGAGCCGGGCCGTGTACTGCAAATCATAAACGGGCCCGGCCTGGGACAAACTTTTAACTTTTATACCGGGCCGGGCCAAGATAGCTTTCGTTCGAACCAGGATAGGCACGAACCTAGAAATTTCGGGACCTGCAAACACCTCTAAACCAGAGCCGGATTAAAGGGGGGGGGGGGGGGTAGTGAGGCTGCATCCCCAGGCTGTCATTGACTCGGGGGCCCTCGCACTTTTATAATTTAAGGTAAATACCTAAAGATTCGTATATTTTAAAAAAAAAAAAACAATGAATATAACTTTGCTTCTAAAGTGATAATACTACTTATTCTGAAATGGCGAGAAAAAAAGGTCGTATTTCAAGATTTATCTTTCACTTTTGCTGTTCCAAAGCTGCGCGAGTCCAATATAATATAACGTTTTGTAACAAAGTTATTCTATCAGCATTTGTTTTTCCCTATTTTGCTCGAGACCAACAGAGAAAAACATTATTATTCTAATTCCCTCTTCTCCTTCGCAACAAAACATCTACATTCTGTTTTTTTTTTTTTTAAGCTAATAAAGGGCACTTTAAAAAACTTTTATCAGTTATCTGCAGGGTTGACAATTTGCCTTTTTATCAATTCGGAAATTCCGAATTCATACCAGCAATTCTGAAAAGTAATTTTTACTTTATGTAATAAAAGAATGTATGTCTATAAATAATTATTGATTGGAATTTCTGGTATGAATTCGGCATTTCTGAATATAACCCCCCCCCCCCCCCAAATTAGCGTCCCTTTACCTGTCTAGAAAATTCTCAAATTCATATTCGCTACTTTCTAACGCATTTACAAAATCTCTTTCATCGGGAAAAAAAAATACGGAATGTACGCTAACAAATAATGTTATATATATATAGTGAGCATTGATGAAAAAATAAAATCATAAAAGGACAATGACAAGTGCAGGCGTCAAAAATTGAATTAATCACTGTAAAAAATGGGTACTCAAAATTGAGTAAAAAGTACTCAATTTTGAATACGTCACATACTCAAAATAGCTCCGATCCAAATGTACTCAAAATTGAGAAACACATGTACTCATTTTTGATCCCATGGATGTATTCAAATATGAACTCCTATGTACTCATTTTTGATCCCATGGATGTATTCAAATTAAAAAATTTTTATGTCGTTAAAATAAAATTTATAGGATTAAAAAAAAAGGTTACTTCGCGAGGACAACCTTATAAGGGATTATACATACATTTCTGCTCATTTTTTTCATTCCTGCGTGAGTTTATAGTAATTAACCAACCCTTGCCCAAGAGAGGAATCGAACCCGCGATGTCCTGTTTACTAACCTGACGACCCAAACCAACGTGCCATGAGGGGGACACGCCTTCTTCTCAAATGTTGTTAGTTACTTTGAAACTCTCCCTCTATCCCTTCCTAACAGTATCTGGCGCCATCTGTTAGGAAGGGATAGAGGTTTTAAATATGTTTTTAAGGATGTACAGTGCCTGTCTATATGTGTTAAAGATTAAAATAATGTCTGAAGTAACAGGTAGTTCGAAGAATTATTAATTAAAAAATGACATTAGAAAAGATCATAGATAGAAATACTAAAATTATAAACTTTGTAAAATTATAATTTATAAAATAATAAATTTTAGCGTAATTCATAAATTTGTAAGCCAAATCAGTTTAGTTTAAAACCAATTTGCATAGCTATAATTTGCAAAGATATTATGTTATGAAACTTTTTAATAACACAATATTGTCTCACGTTAAAAAAGTTAAAATAAATTTTTAAAAAATTAGTGGGAAAAAAATCATAATTTTGAAGTACTATCAAGAAGAAAAAAAAAGATGTGTAAAATGTGAGGGAAAAAAAAGAGTAAATGTGTTGCAGTGGATCCACTTTGATGAAAATCCCCAACAACCAGATCCACTTTTCATTTCTCTTTATTCTTCGTTTTTCCTTCAAATAATACCTTTTTAGGCTCCGTAATTTCGTCATTACACATTATGAAATATACAAGTATGTTGGGTTTGATTATATGTTCATTTTTGATCCAAAAATACTCATTTCGAAATGAGTACATGAACTTACTCATTTTTGAGAATGCACATGTTCATTTTTGATCCAAAAATACTCATTTCGATACGAGTACATGGATTAACTCATTTTTGAGAATGCACATGTTCATTTTTTATCCAAAAATACTCATTTCGAAATGAGTACATGGACTTACTCATTTTTTACAGTGATGATATATCCATTTATTAAATTAATTTATTTTACGTTATACAAATCAATTTTGCGGATTTGCTAATATTCAACATTATTCAATTAATGTAAGAATATTGGCATTTCTGAAAAAAAAAAAAAAAAAAGAAACTTGTTTAAGAAGTAAATCAGAAATCTTAAAGGGCCTACGATGATAGAGGCAACAAAAAATCCTTTGTCCAATCCTTACAAAGTAATATTATGTTTTTCATTAAAAGTTTTACGATTTTTCAGTGAAAACTGGCTACAGCTAGAAAATGTAATTGGAAGAATCACCCAAGATTCATTAGAGAAGACCCTGACTGGCAGCTATTTCCTATTATCACTATCCTAAGAAAACAAATTTTCACAGATTTTTCTTCATTGAAAATATGTTTACATGCGTGTTTGACTATAGTACATGTATTTAAAATGTATCTCTGACAGATTAATTGAAAGTGTTCCATGCATGTAAAAAGACAAAGATGGAGCTAAAATTTCTGAAAGTGCCAATGACTAGTGACGTACGATCATGTAAATACGAATATACTCGTCTTCGGTCAATAATGTGTAAATTCCTTTTTAACTGTGCACCACACCTTACTTCACTTTAATTTCATGAATTTTGGACTGATTGTTTTTTTTTTTTTTTTTTTTTTTTGTTATCGTAACAAATTAATTACTTAACAAATTAATTATATTAATTACGTAAATTACTTAAACGAATTACTTTATATTGAAAAATGAAGAAAGGTAAAGTAATAAAGATAGAAAGAAAGAAAATAAAAAATTGTATATTATTAATTGTTGTTGTTGTTGTTGTTATAATTATTGTTTTATATATCAAATAGTAGCAGTATGGTTAAATAGCCATAAGCATTTAATATAAATACGTTTTTTAATCGAATTGAAAATATTATCGATTCAACATATACCAGGTGATTCAAAATAAAGGTTACGGCGATTATGTATATCTGAAACCGCTGACGATATATAAACATGCATTCCATGCATTCAATTACAAAATTTACACAACTAAAGTATAGCTTTTAAATACGGTTATTTCTTACAAGGAGCTGTATGCATATTAAAATGTGAAATTTAATTTTTATATAACCTTCATCTCCAATAATTTACATCTAGAAACCTATTGCATTGCATCTAGGAAGGACATTTAAAAAATCCCATGTTTTGATTCTTTTATACGACCAAAATTTTCCGCGTTTTTTTACTTTGAATATCATGAATTTTCATTGTTTTCTACACTAAAAATGGGCCTTTCCGTTCCGAATTACAGTGCAATTACAGTACTTGTCTTGATGACATGACATTGTATAGAAAGCAAAGTTCTGTTGAAAATTCTGTTAACCCTTTGCATCATCGCATTGCATATCTGCAACGTACCCAAAAATCAATGTTTACTTATACAGCGGGCTTTAAAAGACGATTTTATTTATGGCTGCTATCTCCCAATACAACAGTTCATATAAATTGTTCATAGAATTCTCAACAGACGGCAATACTGAGTTAATTTTACAGTCAAAGTTTTATTTATCATTTGAGTAGTTTTGCATCGCTACTGCTAAAACTAAATTTTGTAAAATTAAAAAGGCTGGATATGTCAAAAAATAGATTTTTTTATAAAGGTAATTTCGTGTACTTTACAATTTTGTATTAGAAAAATGACTATATTTATGAGAAATTTGTAATTTTATGTTTATTGCAGCTGTGAAAAAATTATTTTTTAAGTCAATATATATGGGTTTTTTTTTTAATGTTTTTTTTTTTTTAACCTGCTTAAAATGATGTATTCTAACATCTGAGTAAATTTTTAAGATATACGTACATTTTAACGTCTGAATTAACTCAATATTTAAACTAACTGTGAGACATTAGACAGACTTGAATACATTTAAAAACAATTAAATTAAAATATATACTTAAAAATATTTAAAATTAAAATCCAAAACATACAAAGTATACGTTTCGCTATGTCATCAGATAGCCTCATCATATGTCATCGCATAGTACTGATCAAGTTCAGGTTCAATTCCTAATGAATATTTCTTGTTTCTAAAAGAAAACTTCAACTTTAACTGAATCCATTTGTTTTCTATGTTTTGCTGCCGTGGTCAGGGCCTGACTAATGCAGGGCCATGCGGGGCAGCTTCCCCGAGACCCCCATGGGAGTAATCAGGATTTTATTAAAAGGGTACCAAAGAGTTAAAATTGGTCAAAAGTGACCAATATTCTTACATTTTCAAAGATTTAGGAAGGTAGTGCGGTCGTCCTTTTCCCCTTTTTGCTTCCCATAACCACCTCCCCCCCCCCCCACACACACCCGCAAAAAAGGAACGAATTATATTATTAGATTACTAATGATTAAAGTTTTATTATAACAACTTAGTAGTCCATTGTTTTCAAAAGAAATTCAATTCATTATTGGTATTTTCCTAAAAAGCATTCATGATGACCAATTGGGGGCATTTCTCTTTCAGGCATCATATGACTAACGTAGATAATTAAAGGAAATTTTGAAAACAAATACTCCCGTCAACTAATCCATCATTTTTTCTACTAGTTTCCTACTAGTTTTCCTACTAGTATTTTTTCTTAAAGTACTAGTAGGAATCCATCTTTTCCATCTTGACCATCTTTCTTGTAAATACCCTTATTGTATACAGATGTGAATAGTACCTGGTACGAAATTTATGTATACATACAACAGACATGAAGTTTAGTACTTGTCACTTCAGTGTAATTCATGAACCGTTTCTAAGGATAGTTAGAAGGGGGGGGGGGGGGCAGAATGATGCTTGCTCCGGGGCCCTTGATAGCCTAATTCGGGCCCTGGTCGTAAATGATGTTAGTACTGAAGAGGCTATGCGATGACATAGCGAAACGTATACTTTGTATGCTTTGGATTTTAATTTTTAATGTTTTTAAGTATATATTTTAATTTAATTGTTTTTAAATGCATTCAAGTCAGTCTAATGTCTCATAGTTAATTTATAGTTAATTTAAGTATCTGAGTAAATAGTTTTTTAAATCAGAGTTGTTGTCCACAAAGGGTTAAAATATCTTTATTATTTTTCCAGTAATGAATGAAAATCAAGATTCGGCTTCTTATGAGACGCCCTGTGTTTTTGATTGAATAAATACATTACGATCCTGGTATCTTATAGAATAATTGTTTGTCTCGACATGTGTTATTACCCTTTACAGTTCTGACAATCTGTTCAGTTACACTCTGTATACATAAGAAGTAAGAATAAAAGTTTTTTTATCAAATAATCAAATCAAGATATATTACCTAAAGTTTTTTCGCCAATGTCTTAGTAACATTTGAGATATTCTGAGTAACAATATGGCGTGACTTTAATGATATTACTATTACTGTTTTTGTAAATTAGCTATCTTCATTGGGGGATAAACATCTAGGGCAAAAACGAAACCTCGCATATATGCTGCCACCAAGTGGCATTAGAAACAAATTATATGTTGGATATCATAATTTACAATAATAAGCAACAGATTAGAGTGTTAGATTTATTTCACCAAAAATGTGGTTTGGCACTTTCTTGCCTCGACCCCCTCAATTGAGGGTTGTCACCATAGCTGCCACTACGATTTTTTGCTTCCAGTTTAATCGTTTTCGCCTTATTTAATCGAAAAAAAATTTGATTAAATAAGGGAAAGAAAACTATTAGAAACTACTGGTGAAAAAAATATTATAGTAGCAATTGGCAGCTATATGATTGCCACGGATTGTAAAACAATTCTCTCCAGTTGGTATCACGATTAATTTTTAGAATAGAAATAATGGAAAAAAGTTAATTTATAGTCCAGTTTTTCTGTAGCCTCTGTGCGTTTGAACAAAATATGTAGTATTTCAAGTTTAAAACGAAACATTGATGTAATAAAAAGAATCATATCCACATTCCCTCTTAAATTATTCTATCCTTTAAACGCACGATGTGTTTAAGAGTCTAAATATAGAATTCGTCTTCGTCAATCTAGCACTTTAGTTTAAA
This sequence comes from Maratus michaelseni, assembly GCA_963931845.1. Classification (NCBI taxonomy): domain Eukaryota; kingdom Metazoa; phylum Arthropoda; class Arachnida; order Araneae; family Salticidae; genus Maratus; species Maratus michaelseni. The sequence goes on along the minus strand of OZ007599.1, from coordinate 150,135,098 downwards.
TATGTTTCACTTTTCTAATTTCCAAATGACTCCCGTCCTAAGCTATTGAAACTGATTACATTGAAACAAATGACAAACTGGAATGTTTGAAGAGGGAAATCCATCAAGACAAATATGTTAATGCTTTCCGGAGGATACGAGTAGAGACCTTGAATGGTTAGCCTTGAAAATGGAAGACGAAAGTTATCAAGTAAAAAGACAATTGACTTTGATTCATAAAATGTTAGTTCACTGGTCTTGAAAATTGAAGATTCCCGGAAGTTACAGGGTAATCCCTTCCTTTAAAAAGTAATAATTAATTACCATGAATGAATGATTTCTGTATTGCGCAGGGTGATCCAAACCTTCATTCTCAAACTTTAAGAGGTAGTAGAGTATACTACAAAAGACAATTCTCGTATAGGAAAATAGGATCGTAATCCTTTTTTTCAAGCACGTCTTATTAAAATTAGGAAAAAATAATTTTCTATAACTTTAACAAAAAGATAAATAATTTTTAAGAAACGCTTAACCTTGCTTTGTTTAAAGTGCAATGACATCAGCAGTAGTAATGGAAGTGTATAGTACTTTAGAAAGTGAAATCGTATGTACTGTCAATTACATTAGGAAATATAGAGCATCTTGTTCATTGGTATTTTGGATATAGATAGTGGTCACTTCTACCATTTCTCATTAAAGGTCCGTTCAGGTTCAGACACGGCCAACTTCTGTACCAGCCTAGAAAGCTCTTGTTTGTTTCTCTTGCCTTAGGACGGAGTTCATGACGTCAGTTCACGTGATCTAACACAGATCCAATTGGCAGAGAAAGTTCTCGTTTGTTTCGCCCTTCCTGGACGGCTTTCTCGGCGGATTGGGCCGGTGGAGATCACGTGATCTGACGTCATGAACTCTGTCCTAAGCCATCGCCCTAAAAAACAAGAGCTTTCTCGGCCGGCACTGAAGTCGGCCGTCGTTCACGGAAAGCGGGTCTTTTATTGGCCTCTTTGATGTGGGGTTGTTTCTGTGGCGCTGCAAGAGAGGTGCGTCACTGCGGACAAGGGTCCCTGACATGCTTATCACCACCCCTGGGAAGAATTTCTTTTGTTGATTTTGTGTGCTTTGCTAACAAACCTTTGAAGAGAAATAAAAAAAGTCACAATTGACCACAGAGCCTCTGGTAAAGAAAGTCCAGAGATAAAAAAAATTGACTTCTCGTCGCAGAATTTGAAAATGTGATCTGAACGGAGAGTGAGCGCATTTAGTGATCTTCAGTGTTGCTTTGTTTTCATTCTTGTTGAAATATGTTTTATTTGTCGGCAAGGGAAAGTTGCTGCGCACGAAAACATTCCTGTCGAAGTTGAGTTTCATGATCATTAGTGTTTAACTGAAGAGGAAAATTATTGGCCAGTCAAATTACGCAATGGAAGTTATCACTTTAATTTCTTTCATTCAATTTTGGCAGTCATTTCAAATGTTTATCAAGCCGCCGGAATAACTGTTATTCACAACAGCAAGAGAGGAAAAAAATGCTACTTTCTTTGAAAATAAAAGCTTCTCCAGTTTAAAACATTTTAGATTTTGCTCAAAGTGTTTAAATACTCCATCTCATATTTAATTTCATCAGTTTTCAAAAGTTTAATAATTTTATTCTAAGAATTTTTCAGTTTAATCCAGTATATTCAGGCATCAAGCATTCACTTGGAGGTGAGTGCTGCAGGCAGAAACGTTTTATTGAAACTGACCTGTATTCGTGTAATTTTGTAATCTAAACAAGTGGGTAACAAACAGTGATCGAAGATCGCACAAAGGGTTTCGTTTAACATTCCTTTTATAACATTTTTTTCATGTAATTAATAAATTCAAGTCCTTAATGTATAATCATCCTTATCATTTATCAATACACTTTAACAATAAGAACATAGATGGCAGTATCATTAAATTTAATAATCAAATGATAACAAGAGGAAGCAATTTTTTTAATCAATTTTAAAATATTCAAAAACAGGTTTTCAGACAATTGTAACAGCATATGTTTGTATATCTGAAAAGCATATTTAATTATATGATTTACTTTTAGTTATAAAAAAAAAAGAAAAAAAAACCCATTAAAATGGCAAAAACAAAAAATGTTCTTTTAATTAAACTTATTGGACAATGAAATGTAAAAATCGAAAATTTTAATTTCCGTCGTCGAGAATAGAACCCGTAATCTTTGGGTTAGGAGGAAAACGCTCTACCACTGAAACATCTAGCCTTACTGGAAAAAGACTGAAATTAAGGTTTTGTTTTACGATTTAAGAAAATCGCAGAAGTGGTCGGATGTCATTAAACGAATTCATTTAATTAAAATAATTTTTGACATTTTCAAAATTTTATGATTTGTCGTGTAACAGGAGGTATCAGCTATAAGTATGCAAAATTCCAAGTCTCTAACTTATACAGTTTCCGAGCATGAACTCTGTGACAGGCAGACAGACAGACAGAGGAGTGAGATAAATAAGGTTTCGTCAAATGAAATTAAAAAGAAAAAAAAAAGATAAAAACTACAGAAAAGAAGCATGTAAGTCTAGAAACCCTAACGAATCACTTAACTTCTTGAAGGACGGTGGTTCATTTATGGACCACTTAAATTTATTCCCTAAATGCCACATTGGCAGCAGAATTTTGGAATGAAAATTTTTCTTTTATTAAGTATGTGAAGAAAGGCTTTTATTTATTTTCAAATAAATTTGTTCGTACATTCTGGTGTCATTCCATCATTTCAACATTTTACGAATAAAAGTACTTTTCACCGAAAAAGGTTAAGAGCAGACACTAGTCACCCGAAGACACACGCAAGGTTAATAGCAGCATAAAACCAATGCCAGTAATCTCTTCAAATTTCTCTTTTGCATTTCAATATTTTAGAATGATTTTCTCTGACCGGGTACTTTTTTAACATTTTCGATTTTGACTTTGATTTTTTTTTTTTTTTTTTTTTTTTTTAATGAGGTCATTTTCTCTGTCGGAACCGATTCCGAAAGTGAAAGTATCCTCATTAAAAAACTGCAACCAAAATCGAAAAAGTATAAAATTAACCGATTAGAGATCAACCTCAGATATTCCGTGAAAAAACAAAAAAAAAGGCGTTTTAAAAAATTGAAATGCAGAAAAAATTCTCAAGCTAATGTTATGTGTATGGGAAGGTTATTTTCAAAATTTTCGCTCGCATTTTAATATTTTTACATGATTATTTTTGTATAGGATAGCTGAGGTCGTTCTCTAACGTTGTTAGTTTTTAGTTTTTCGATTTTGACTTATATAAGGGTACTTTCACTTTCAGATCCAGTTCCAACCGGTTCCAAAATTTAAAATGTCCGCTTATAAAAAAAATTAACCAAAATCAAAAAAGTAAAATCTAATAACGTTAGAGATCGACCTCAGCTATCCTATGCAAAAAAAAAAAAAAAAAACATTTAAAAATATTAAAATGCGAGCGAGAAATTTGAAAATAACCTTTTTCCCATAGACAAGATTAACTTGAGCGTTTCTTCCCGTGACTAGCGTAGACTCTTAAGGGGAGGTGTTAGTCTAAAAAAAAAAAAAAAAAAAAAAAAAAAAAAAAAAAAAAAAAAAAAAACATTTTTTTAAATTCTTAAATGCATCAAAAATATCTATTTAAAAGGAATTTTTAAATTCTTAAAATTACCAAGGTTACAGACTTTTAAGTGACAGCTGTCACATGGGTTTTATTATTGGCCCTAACGTAACGACTAACAACAGAATATACTTTCGACATATCCAAAATATAAAATAATTGAACCAACGCATTCTTTGTCATCTACGTAAAATTGCTATCATATAAAAAAAAAATCGGGCAACTTTTAAGCAAATCATTTAACTTTAAATGCGATTTTCTCGTAACATTAGTTTTTAATTTCGGGATACAACTAACTCAAAAACTGATCGACCAATTTTAATATCTATATTTTATAAATTAAAGAACATATATATTTTTCGCAGGCAGCCAATCTTTAATATCTTAAGTTTATGCAAATTTGCTAGTTTTTAATCATGTAGAAAAAAAAATATTAAAAAAAAATATTTGATTTTAAAATGTCAGAAAAAATTAAAAGTTATCTTTTTTACGTTCCTGGGTTCACGGCCTCGTCAATTTAAAATGGTTGGTTTCAAATTGTAAATGTCGGAATTTTGTGCAGAACTTTTTAAAGTACTACGCCTTTTTTAAACAAGTTGGAAATTGTACGTCAAACGTGACAAATGAGGTGCGTTGGTACTATAGCTAGTTATATAAATATTCAGATCTTGATGATTTTTAATTCTGTAAAATGAATTATATTGTCTGCAGATTAATTTCTGTAATAAAATAAGTATCCCGATCGTTTGACGATTAAACAAACCTCGGAAGCTCCTGTAACAAGAAAGCACCGATTTTTTTAGAAAAATTCAAATTTCTTAATAAATATTTTTATTAATATCTTCTAAAGTTTTGATTCGATTTTCATAAAATTTGAAATGTCTCGACAAAATTCTGCAAAGATAATATATCTTAAATTTCAAACCATTCGGTTGGGTAGCTTTTTCGTTGTTATATGCTGACAGCCGGACAGACAGACAGACAGACGGACGGGCAGACAGACAGACCAGACGACGACAATAGGTGCTACGTATTTATATAATTACGAACGCACCTAAAAAAGAGAGTGAAGGTAATTTTTTCCATTAAACAAATTTGTTTAGCAACATAAATTTTAGAGTAAAAAAATATAATCGAATGTTACTACAGGCATTTTGATAAGATTCTGCTTTTTCTTCTTATGCTTAGCCATATTTAGCTTATCATTCAATCTAGACGTAATAATTTTCTTTGTTACTCAATGCAACTGATGCAATTCTATTTTTTAACTGATATATATATTTTCTATAATGTAATTGGTGCCCTGATGTTCAGTTTTTTAACACATTTGCTGTAATTCGTTAAAATATTTACTCCGAATGCATTCATTTATACTGTTATCTTTACTCAAAAGGCACTTTCAGGGGGGATAAGTGATTTACAAACAGATATCACTAAATTTTGATGGCAAATACTACGGTGATATCTTAGGAATATTGGAATTGACTTAGAAATATTGAACCTTTAGCATCATTTGGCTTTCTTGCGAAATAGACATAAAGACAGTTAGAATGGTTCTATTTGGATCCTGTGCCGATTACGAAACCTTTTAGCAAATTATAGATGGCTGCGTCACAGGTAGAAGGGAACAAAAACTATTTTCGATAAATCTGTCGCCAGAACCAATATCAGCCCTGGCGACGGAGATACCGACCTCAGTGGGTGGTCGGGCGCCCTTTTCCGACCCTGCAGTTGGCAATGAGCAATAGTTGTGAAAGATGGTTTGGTGATACTAAAATCTATTGCTGAAATGATCCTGAATGAAACACTTTTGTCATAAATCCTTAGTAGGAAAATACATTTTAAAGGCCGGAACCTCTGAACTGGACTATCCGAGTAGGAATACATTAGTGGTTGTTACGATAATAGACGTGAGAAGTAGCGGCTTTATATTCCTCCTCGGGATGCATTCGTACACATTTAGCAATTCCACGCCTATTATTCACGGAATAGCAGCAGAGATACTTTTTATACCTCACGGTTATTCAAAGACCATGTGTCACTGAAAGGTCATTGGTGTTTTATTCGCTCAAATTTACATGGTTCATTACTAGTCAATTACTGCAATGATGACTGTCCATGATGTGGATTGTGATATATATCTAAATGAAGTACTACTAGAATTTTAAAAGATGAACTGTCATGTGAAATGCTTTATACCATCTTTCTAAACAAAAGTTGTAACTAAATATATATATATTCTTTATTAATTTTATTTTTCTTGAAATTTATATAAATATATATATGCAGGGTGCTTCAAAAAATGTATACATACACTATTTAACGGGTCATAACTTTCTAATATTTCTATCTTTTCAAAGTGTAATTATTGAAAATAATGAGTGGGCCAAGATTACCTTTCGAAAAAAGAAAATTTATTTTAAAATACTATTGTAAGTATGAAAATATAGCAGAAGTACAAAAAACAATATCGCAGGGGGTTTGAGGCAGATCCACGAAACGAATGGATGTTCATAGCCACCATTCCGAAACTGCAATTGAGCAAGAATGTGACACATCATCAAATGAAATGTTTGTTGAAGTGTGAGAACCAATAGCCCACCATTATAAGCAGTGTAGTGACCATGACCAGATCGGTAATAATTTTGAACATCTGCGATCGGAGGAAATGTTATACATTTTATGTAGATTCTTTCGCAATTTAAATATTAATTACACGTGAATAAAAACTGGAGTTATAATCATTTAAAGTGTGTATACATTTTTTCTGACGCACCCTGTATAGGGTCATGTGATTTTGTGCCTCACGGTTATTCAAAGACCCTGTGTCACTGAAAGGTCATTGGTGTTTTATTGGCTCAAATTTACATGGTTCATTTCTAGTCAATTACCGTAATATCTGCAATGATGACTGTCCGTCCATGATGTGTATTGATTGTGATCTATATGTAAACGAAGTACCAGTAGGATTTTAAAAGATGAACTGTCATGTGAAATGCTTTGTACCACCTTCCTAAACAAAAAAAAAATTAACTAAACTCCTAACTGTAGTCTGTATAATAAAAATGTGACAAAATTGTAGTTATAAACTTTGGCGGTAGTTGTTTAAAGGTACTCTAACTAGGGTTGCCAAATTTTCTCTCAAAAAAGGAAGATTTTGTATTGACATTAGTTTGTTTCGGTTTTATCGCACTAGCACTATCATCGTTGTTCCCATCCTACACTGTAAAAAATAATTGTCAAATTCACTGCATTTATTCCAGTAAATCGCAACGTAATATTTCCGTATGTAAAAATACCGCAAATATAACAGTAGATTTAACCAGCGTTTTCGCTTTCAAAATCCTTTCATGCGAACAACCAATCAGATCGCATCATTCATTTTCTAATCGGCGCTTGCGCGCAAAGACATTTTACTAGCATGATTTGCGCAAGGAACTTCTGTTCAAAAGTACGTGCTCTTTCCCGCGCGACGGCGAAAGCGAGCAAAATGGTGTGTTTCTTGACTTACGCTTAGGAGCCTGCATTGTTTATATATCAGTGTTTAATTACAAATGGTATTTTATATTTGTATTAGATAAACGTAAGCTTGTAATTCTAGTCCAATTATCTAAAATATATATATATATATTATCTAAATTCTTCTCGTCCTTCAGAATTGAAGTGTTTCTTTTTTTAGTACTACAAATATACTCTCTCTATATATATAATGTATTTACACATAGTATTATAATGAATATTTGATGTCTCAGTTTTGCCACATTAAAAAAATTCCTATTAATAAATTCTGAATTCTTATATATATCATATACAAAGCAGTAAAGAAATGTTTTATATGGGATTGAATTTCTATACATAAAATAATGAATTCCAATGTTTTTCAAACAAGCGATGAACTTTATGACTATTGTAATAGTCATCTAAAAATGAAAGTTGATTAAAATCAATGATTTAAAAAAAATATGGCTTTTAAAATTACAGCAGCTATTGTGATAATTTGTACGGAAATAGGACTGTTAAAATTACAGAACTTTTTGTGGTAATTTGTACGGAAAAATGGCTGTGAAATTTACTACATTTATAACCGTTGAAATGACGGAAAATATGCGATAAAATTTACATCGATTTTTACTGCTATTTTTACGTAAAAACTGCTGGCAACATTGCTGCCTGCAGTTTTTGCCGTAAATTTGACGGATTTTTTTTTACAGTGTATACTATATTCCTATACTATACCAGGGGTGCACAACCTTTTTCAACCCGCGGGCCAAAAAAAAGAAAAAGTACCTTACCTGGGGCCAATGTAGCGTTGCATTTATAAACACATATTTTTTTTCTAATCTAATATAAAAAGTCAATATACCACTTTGATGAAAACATTTTCAATTCTGAATATATACATTTATAAATTGATTTTAATAAGCCAAATATACATACATAATTATTTCACAGACGAGACAATTAATGTGATGGTTGGGATTGTATTTTTGAAGCTATTTTTGTTATGTTTGGTTCTAAAGTTGCAGTAGCAATATGTAAAACGGCTGAAAGGTTTTCATCAGTTAGTCGGTTTCTAGTCTTTGATTTGTTGACAGTCATCATAGAAAAAGATTGTTCACATATGTAGGTGCTTCCAAACATAGTTGCATACATAGATGCATTGCGTTTTAAATAGGAAAATTCATTAGGCAAATTCCTATAAAATTCAAGCAATGACTTTTCTTTGAATTCATTTTTATGAAAGTCTGAGCTCTGTAAGTCAATGAGCTCTAATTGAGCATTTTCAGGTGCCAAATTGACATCTACTGTAAATGGATTTGAAAATAACTCAATTTGACAATGGCATTTTTCAAAATCTAAAAATCTGTCATGGAATGAATTGATTAAAATTTTTACCTGATCTTCGTAATCCATTTTCATCTTTGGAAATTTTTCTTTCATTTTTTTGCAATATGGGAAATGAGCAAATTTTTTTACCCGTAACTGTTGTTGAAATAACACTAACTTTCTTTTAAAAGCATTTACATTATTTACCAACTGAAAGATGAATTGGTTCTTTCCTTGTAGTTTTATGTTCAATTCATTTAAATGACTTGTAATATCAGTTAAAAATGCTAAATCACACTGAAAACTGTCTTCTTCCAAGCGCCTGGTTTCCCTTCCACGCTCCTTGAGAAACGTAATAATTTTATCAAATAATTCCATAAAATGCTTAAGTGCTTTTCCACGACTGAGCCACCTTACTTCTGTGTAGTACACAACATCACTTGGAATATCCTCAAATTCAGCCAAAAATTCTTTAAATTCTCTGTGCCGCAATGCACTACTACGAATAAAGTTGATTGCTTCACAAACACGCTTCATTAGCTGTTCATAACCTAATTCTTTGGCACACAAATTTTGTTGGTGTATGATGCAGTGATATTGAAGTAACTCCATTTCACGTTCTCCCAGATGTTCTTTTAGCAGAGTTATCATTCCAATAATTCCACCAGTCATTGATCGTGCTCCATCTGTTGTAATGCTAACAATTTTCTCCATATTCAAAGCAGCTCCATTACATAATTCTAATAAGCTGTGAAGAAGTTATTTGCCAGTTGTTTGGCCTTTCATAGGGTACATTCCAAGAAGTTCTTCTGTAATGCAGAAATCCTTGTTAATACCTCGAATGAAAACAAGGAGTTGGGCTGTTGAGGTAATGTCGGTAGATTCGTCAGCAGCAAGTGAAAAATATTCAAAATGTGAAGCAGCAAGCTTTACTTGATCTACAATGTCTTTACTTAATTGTTGAATTCTTCTCTGAACAGTCATTCTATTCAAACTTAAATTTTTAAATTTATTTGTTGTTTCGGGACAAAGTTTCTCCGAAGCAATTAACAAGCAATCTTTTACAAAATCACCATCAGTAAACGGTTTTCCACGTTTAGCGATCAGCTCGGCAATATTCAGGGTTATCTCAACGCAGGAATCCAATTCAGATGTCTGTTTTTGAAAATAACTGGTCTGGTTTATCAAAGATTTCTTCAGATGTTCAATTTTTACTGATCGTTCATATCCTTGAATAGATGAGAACGCCATGTGTTTCGTTTCATAATGTCGTTTCACATTATATTCCTTGCCTACAGCTATAGTAGAATTGCACAAAAGACAAATAATCCGACCATTATGATTAATAAAACAGTACTTATCCGTCCACGAATCAACAAATTTTCGATTCGGAAAATCGCCTTTTCTTTTTTCACCGCTCATTTTGCCATCTACAAGTAATAAACATCAACCGACTGCCGACCGGCAAGCATTCCAAAGATAAACGTCGAGTTGAGAAGATACATTCCTTCAGCCACTAGACACTTCGTTCTTTACATGCTATCAGCCAATAAGAGCTCAGTTTTAGTCTCATTGTAGATGCGATGCGCTCGCATCGAATTTCTCTCTGTCGATCTTAAAGAAGTGCCGATATATCGCAACTTGACAGTTGAATACGTGCAAGTTACAAATAGCATGCTTTTATCGCGTCATCCAACCAGTCAATCAAGATGGCGATTGTTTTGATTTTATAAATGCAAGCAGTTCTCAGTTGCAAAATTAAGTAAAAACATGTAAGCTTTTAATTGGGGGAAAAAAAATATATATATATATATTTTGGGATTGGTGGGCCAACGAAACAGGCATCGCGGGCCACTTTTGGCCCGCGGGCCATAGGTTGTGCATCCCTGTACTATACCATAACCATCGTTACCATAAATAAACTAAATATTATCCACTAGAAATTAATAACCAGTAACTTAACCTTCCATTTTTTTTTTTCATTTATATTCTTTATTCATTGTATTTTTCTTGAAATTTATATATATATATATATATATATATATATATATATATATATATATATATATATACACAGGGTGCGTCAAAATTGTATACATACATTGTTTAAAGGGTCATAACATTTTGATTTTTCTTTCTTTTCAAGGCGTAATTAATTGAAAATAATGAATAGATCAAGATTAATTTTAGAAAAAAAGAAAATTTCTTCGCTATGGGAGTTTCAGGCCGATCCACCTATGCGACTTACAATTAATCGAATAAAATATAAGTTTGAAACGAATGGATGTTCATAAACACCGTTCCGAAACTGCAATTGAGCAAGAATGCGCCACAACACCAAAAGAGATGTTTGTTCAAGTTTGTGAATCAAATAGAACATCATTATCAGCAGTGTATTCACCAGAACTGTAATATTTTTGAACATCTGCGGTAGGAGGAAAACTTATACGTTTTATGTAGATTTTTTTGCAATTTAAATATCAATTATTCGTGAATAAAAACTGAAGTTATAATCATTCAAACTGTTTATACATTTTCTTTGAGGCACCCTGTATATCACCCTTTTCAAATGTAAATTCTGAAAAAAAAAATTGTTTTTAAACTTAAAACTTATTAATTTTAGCCATATTTAAAAATTGATATACCTTCTGAAATAATAACGCTTTTTATATACTATTTTCAATTCTGACATAAAAAAAATAAATATTTATTTATTTATCTGTGGGATTTACGAAATCATTTATTGAATTAATATTAATAATAATAATAAATTTTTAAAGGAAAAAAGTACTTTGTATAAGTAATTTTTTAACACAACGAACAAAAGAAGGGGTGGGGGAGGGAGTGTTGCATCCTCGAATTTAGAAAAATGACGCCAAATATAAAATATTTTTTTTTATTTTATCAAAACACACTTCAGTATAGTAAAAATGCTCTTTTTGATAGTTAAGCTTCCATTTTACGTTTTAGGTAATTATTCATTATGAACTTTCCTTATTCTGCATACTGAACCAGTTTAAATGTTTAACTTAAATAAGTACACTTTTTATAACGTCAATTTTGTCATACACAGTTAGAATCTCGTTACAACTAATGTCACTTTAACGAAATATTCACTTTAACGAATTTCATATTAACGAAAATGACTAATGGAAGGTAATTGCTAAAGCTAGATTTTTAAATGTGTTATATATTTTCTAATCTGTTTACTTAGATATGTTCTTATACCTTATTTAAGAGGCTACTTCACTCGCGGGTAAACACTCGCTCGCTAATGTTAATCCTATGGGAGAAATCTTTTAAAATATCTCGTTTGTATTTCCATATTTTTAAATTACTTTTTTTGCATTGATAGCTGGGGTTGATCTCTATGCAGGCCGTTTTTTACTTTTTCAATTTTGCTTACACTTTTGTTTTTGTTTTTATGAGGAGGATATACCCTTTCTGAACCGGTTTTGAAATTAACAGTATTCTCATTAAAAAAAATAAATCCTGCAACCAAATTGAAAAAGTAAAAAATGGACTGCGTAGAGTTCAACCTCAGCTAATCATTTAAAAGATCATTTAAAAATATTGATAAAAATATTGAACGAGATATTAAAAAAATTCTCCCGTAGGATTAACATTAGTGAGCAGGTGTTTTCCCATGAATGAAGTAGCCTCTTAATGGTGATGTTTCGTTGCAGTTTATACTGTATGTGTTGGAAAGTGTTTCATAATCTATGCTTGACGCATGATTTTCTATTCTTGTTCAATGAGGAAATTAAATAACTTAAATACACACAGTTTGTATATATTATAGTATAACCTAACCTTATACAAAAATGCAGTAAACTATTTCACTGTTTACAATTTTAAATTTAGTAGGCATTGCAGATGCAATAACGTGCATTTGGCGAGCTCCAATTTTCTTCGCCAAACTGCTTTTGCGGAAAAACTCAATAGTTTATTATTTTTATTTACTGATTTTCTATTGAGATTCTGCAGCTAAATTTCATTGATCTCCTATTATGTACATAATAAAGAATAATCAGCTCTTTTTTTTTTCAAAATATTCTAACTATGCACTTAAAAGAGAAATTCCTTTTCAGACAACCACAAACGGTACAACATACAAATAACTAGTAAATCTACAGATCAGAGCCTCAACGTCAGCTCTACAAATCATTGTTAATTAATCTAACTCATTTTAAATATAATCTGCATAACATTTGATGTCCTAAAATTCAATGTTTTAAAGTTATTTATACATTTATAAGAATATAATATTTATCGATACTTCCGGAAATTTTAGACGTAACACATTAAACAAAATTTTATGCAATGATAGGATAAACTACTTATTACTGTATTTTTTCAGAATAAGAATACATTCCTTCAGGAGGGATCCGCAACAATGAATTTATGAATGCTGCAACAATGAATCTATTTTTTTTTCAATTAAAATCAAACAATCGTAACGTTATTTCTATGGGAGAAATGAAACTTTTGGGCCGATGTTGACCCCCTTAGAAATCGAATTTTAAAAAATCAATGTCCAATTCATGTTTTGCCCTCATGAATACATATATATTCCAAATTTCAAAGCTGTATGTCAACAAGAAGTGGGTGAAAAATGAGTAACGAGATTTGACTGCCACATACATACAAAAATTATAAGTTAAAAGAAAGCATGTAAAACTAGTCGTTGGGGGCCACCGTAATACTTACCCATCATGGATATGCATAGTATAAAATATGAAAATAAAACATGTGTAAACTATTTATAAAATGCTTTACAATTCGAATAAAATCGTGGCTTGATGAAGTCATAAACTTTAAATGCTCTATAACTCCAAAATTGATAATCATATTAACTAACGGTTTACTGCGTCTCATTTCCAATTAAAATGTATCTCTGAATTGAAATTGAATGAAATACAGGGTCATGAAAAAGCGAAGACTGTGGTAAATATAATTACAAATATCTCGCCAACTCATTATCCGATCGACTTGATTCTTTTTGCAAAATTTATGTCTTTTTATTGTCTCTTATATTCACTCCTTAAAATAAACAATTTCGAAAAATTTTACATACTTTTTATCAGAACGAATATTTCGAGAGTGCGAAAAAAATTGTTCCGGATAATCGAGGTTACTGAAATTCAATAAGCTTCTTCCCATTATTACATGCCAAATTTCAAGTCTCTATCTCAATTTGTTCGGGAGATAGAGTATTTACAGACACACACACAGACAGACAGACGGACGGCAAAAAAAAAAAAATTCTAAAAATATGTTTTTCGGAATCTTCAGTGTCTGAAACGTGTAAATCCGTCAACAAAAAATTCCGATTTTCAAAACGATTACAAGATTTACCCTATACTATGTATGATGGGTAAGTAAAATGATAAACTCATTTCGATTCCAAATCGCTTCAATAATCCAGGCCTGCCAATTTTATGCCTTTGCGTTTAAAAATGAGCCATAAAATGTGTCAGAAAGTTTCCCTACATCTTGAATGTCTATTTATTTAGGTATTTACTTCTAACACCAAAGTTGCATCCCCAATAATTAATCATTCTCCACGTAAATCCGAAGCGTTCGTGGAAAAAACTAATTTTCACCGTAAAAGGAAGCTGATTAACCCCAATACGAATGAAGAGACGAAACCCACTCGAGTTTAGGATGTGGTCTCGAATCAGGAACTCGAAACGGAAATCATTAACCGCTGGAAAGAGACATGGGCATCCACGTATAACATTTCCCAGGAGGGGGCAAATCCGATGACAAGCTGTTAAGAAGGGGTTGGACAGGAAATTAATACTTTAGTATCGTATAGAAGGTGGCCCAAAATTTAATAGGTCATTTAAAAAATAATAACTTTTTACTTAAGAGGCTACTTCACTCCCACGAAAACACCCGCTTGCTAATGTTAATCCTATAGAGGAAATATCTTAAGATATCTCGTTTGCATTTCAATATTTTTATTTTATTTTTATTTATTTATTTATTTATTTTTTGCATCGAATAGCTGAGATCTCTATGCAGGCCCTTCTTTATTTCTTTCATTTTGGTTGCAGGTTTTTTTCATGATGATACTTTTTCACTTTCGAAACTGGTTCCGAAAGTAAAAATATCTTAATAAAAAAAAATTTTGTTAACAAAATGTAAAAAGTGAAAAAGAGCCTGCATAAAGATCGATCTCAGCTATCCAATGCAAAAAAAAAAAAAAAAAAAAATCACTTAAAAATATTTAAATGCAAACAAGATATTGTAAAATATTTGTCCAACAGGATTATCATTAGCGAGCGGGTGTTTTCGCGTGAGTGAAGTAGACTCTTAACCTTTTGCACTCCACTGACACTTATACGGTGACATACTAAGTTTAATCTCCAAATGCCACAATGGCACCGGAATTTTGAAACAAATTTTTGGTTTGTTATTTACACGAAGAAATGCATTGACTTACTTTCAAATAAATTTGGGTGCCAATGTGACATTTGGGGATGAAACTTAGTATGTTCCCGCATAGGTGTCAGTGGAGTGCAAAATTTTAAAGTTGGTCTCAAATCCAAACTGGCTGCTTTTTGACACATTCACGATTGCATATCATATATTATATTATAATACGAGCAAATCTTGTGTTTGTGTGTATGCAAATATTATCTAAAAAGCGGCTCTAACAATTTTGACTAAATTTTGAATCCTACCGCTTTGGGGTACGAGAAGATTATTGGGCTAGGTCACATGTTCGAGAAAATGCGATTAGTAGGTCATTTAGCTGTTCTTGTTCAAAAGCTAAGAATCTGAATGCCGTTTTCCATTTTTTGATAAAGACAAAAAATCAAGGATATTTCAGAAAATGCCGCTAAAGTTGGCATTTAAAGGTTATTTTCAGGAAACGACAACCCGGGATAAGTTGCCATGAGACAACTACCTATTATAACTCAATACATAACTTGAAATTTATCGAATTTATCGAAAACTGAAGTACACTATTCGATTCGAAACCACTTCAATAATCATCCCTGCAAACGGCATGCTTTTATGTGTACAACTGAATCCGCGTTAAGAAATTTGAGCGTGAAGAAATATTCTTTAAAAAACATGGACGCTGTACTTTCATCACGCAGAGACACACGGTTGAAGAAAAATTACTTTATTAAATATTGAATCGATTTCAGTTTTCATGTATATTCATATTCATAATTTACATTTCATATTCAAGATTTCGAAAGAAAATGAGAAATGGTATAGAACTCCAATTCAAAATCAATGTTCAATATTGAACGGGTATAAGAAAAGGACGCTATCTATCTGCGCAAAGTAAGTCGGGTATAAAACATTGATATAGTAAACGGTGATTAAATTGGTGTTGTCACCTTTACGGAGGGAGGGGAGGGAGGTCACATTAAAATGTCTGCAATATGCTCTTTCATTGGCAATAGTGGATCGTTGATTTTAGAAAACGTTTTTGTCCAACTGTTTATCCGCGGCCACAGAACAAAATCCAGGGAGGTGCAAGATTTTGGAATAGTCCACTGCCAAGGCCATGTTTTTTAAAATGGTATAGGGGAGATGGGGGATGAATGGGACAAGGGATGGATGGGACGTTTTCAATATTTCAGGCAATAAACTTTTTTTTTTAGTTGCTTCCTATCCTCATAGATTTTACTACCATAGTGTGCTTCACAACCAAAAGCAAGAGCACATGGCTGTTTTCAGTTTTCTTCAAATTTGCATTTCCTGAAAACTCTGCTTAAAAGTAATTTTTTTTTTTTTTACATTTGAAGTTACTTAAATATCTTTATGCAATATAAACAATTTAGATAGGTTGTAGTCTTTTATTTCAAGGCTCAATAATGGTAATTAAAATGAATGCATATTAACCATTGTCACAAAATAATTTTTGAGACAAAATGGCTGACAATTGAATATATGCATCATGGGGATGATTGGGACATTTCAAATGGGATGAAGGGAACTGTCTCATTCATCCCTAGAGGATGTTGAAAAATATATTTATTAACTAAATAATACTATATAGGTTGATGAATTAATACTTTATGGTAATTATTCTTTTAACATTTTATCCTTATTGTAGCCATCGTCTTCAGCCGCATTTAATGTTTCTGTTTATAGGCCTTTTAAGGCAAAACTGACATGAGTCCAAAATGATTGGCTAATAAATTATCCTGGAGATCATATTATAATTTATAATCTCTCAGCTTTTGCCAAGGAGGCATTTTTATCAGCTTTTAGTCCTTAACATTGAATACGGGGAGGAAAATGTTTGTGTTCCATTCATCCCTGCTGTGGGGATGATTGGGACATAGAAGAACTTTTTATTAAATTTCATTTACATTTCTGTATAATAATAATCTTGAACAAATATTGTGCATAATATGTAGTCAAACACTTAATGTATGACATGTGATATATAATATTGATAATAACTTCAATAAAATATTTAAAATAAATATTTTTGTGAAAATGACCCATTCATCCCCCATCTCCCCTATATAAACATGAAACAAGCTAAACTAAGAATATTTTGTCAGAACAGCCCGTTCTAACCCCTATTACTAAAGACACCTAAGACACATTTTATATATATTAACATAAAAAGAAAAGTAACATTAAAAATTCCAAAAGTAGGCATCGACCGGCTTTTTCTTAAATGAAGAATTGAAACAATCTATATATATATTTGTCTTACGTGGCGCGAAAATAAGGCTGAATTTGTAACTTATGGTTTGGCAACAACTGTAGTTTCCAGAGCTCAGACCAATGAACAGACTAGATTGTGTTAGATCAGCTCCGCCTCCGTCCAATATGGCGGTCAGTGTGAGAACAGTGAAACCATAGAATGAAACTCAAACTGGAAATTATTAAAAATAAAATAACATGTACGTAATCTAAAGCGTCTGAGATGATTCCTCATTTTAATTATGAGCAATATCATTAATTTCAAATGAATTCTCAACTCTTATTTATAATTCATTTACGAATTTCACTCAATCAAAAGACGGAGAAAAAAAAAATCAACTGTCTAGATATCACCTGCCGCCATCTGTTGCTGTATTGATGAAGTAAAAAATAATTCATTTTGTAAAAGTCTATCACATAGTTTTTTTTTTTCTAATGAATTTAAGTCGTGCTGTACAAAAGATTATTTGTTCATAGTATTTAAATGATTTATATGCCCAACTAAATGCATTTTCAGTTGTGTTTTCAACGGAGAATTACTTTTTTACATTAAAATAAATTGTCAATTTCATATGTTCAAATGTTTTATGGTAGAACTTATTCCGGCTAGAATTACTGAAAAAATGGGGCGCGCGAGCGAAGCGAGCTGTGATCGCGTAGCGGTCTCAATGTGAATTGCTTCGCAATTCACGGGGGATTGGCGAGCGTTAGCGAGTAGGGGGCTGAGCCCCCTAGTTTATTATATTTTTCGACAGGAGTGCTATTTCTTTCTGAACCCTCCATTTAAGATAATTTTTAAATGCATGTACGTAAAAAGAAAACCAGAGCTAAAAATTATCTTCCACGGATTAGAGTAAATAAAACTCTAAACCTAAAAGGACTGAAAGAAACACGTTTGATGTAATATCCGTTCTTTTCGAAATTCCGAAGTTTAAATTAGATTTCATTTTCATTAGTGAATAACACTGAGATAGTTTAGCGTACGTGAATTGGAAAAAATCATTTTTTTCTATAAATTATAAATGGAAATTTGCATTAATTTGTATCTTAAAAGAAAGGACAGAATGCATTGTGTAGTCCTCTGAAAATGTGGGCCTGGGGCACAGGCCCCGTCACCCGTGTGCCCTTGTGTGATAATCAGGACCTGCCCACACGCTGTGTGTTTCTGCATGATAATAAAAACTGAGCATTGTTTGTTATTTCCAAACCTAAGAACATCCGCTCAACTTATCATCCTTATATAGTATCAATATCATATCCCTCATATCTCATATCATATCCCATAGCATATCACTCTCATGCATGAATTATTTTTAAATGGATGAAAATCATATTTTGCACTTAAAATAGATTTAAGGGGACTCGGCACCCTACGAATATTGAAATTTCATAAAATTGTGATTTTCAGATTTTTGTCTTGTTACATACCACATACTTATGACTACATCCTGACAAAATTTCAGGCTGATATTCCATATAGAACAACAGTTACGGCTGATTGAACAAACATCTGTTGTCATTTTGTCCCTTTAAATACCACGACAACCTCTTTGCAAATGAAATCTTTATACCCATTTATCTCAGTTCGTGTTTTTTAGATTTTTCTTGTTTTCAAGATGTTTGAGCTTTTCCAGATATGAATGAAAGTGCTTGAATTTTTTTCTAGTTGAACATAATAAATTTCCACGTAATATCCTTACATATGTTGTAAGAGATTTAAGGATTTTTAATATTTTGATAACTTAAAAAAAATAAAATTAAAAAAATCATATGTGCAAAAACTAGTAATTTTTTTTTTGCTTTTTTCCACTTGTACTTAGTTAATATATACATATATTTTATCTAAAACTATTGATATTTTAAAAAATCCGATCCTTAAATCTATTCAAAATATCATTGGTGACCTAAAAAAAAAAAAAAAAAAAAAAAAAATGAAATTTTTTAAAAATAAAATACTAGTAGCTTTTTGAATTAAGTGGTTAAAATTGAATTTTTTTCAATTTTGTCGAAAATATAATTTATTTTTTTTTAATTTTTTGGGATTAAATTATTTCTATTTAACATTTACATAACAATATACGAAAATATTTTTTTAAAATTTGATAATATTTTTTTTTTTTGCTTTGGGTGTCGAGTCCCCTTAAAATGGATTGTTGTTAATAATAAAAAATATTGAATTTTTTAAAGTCTTACATTTATGACAAAACTACCTTACCCGCACTCAAAACACTCAAAAGTCAATTCAGACAGGGCAATTATTTGGTAACGGCATTATGGTTCAGAGCAAATTTGTAAAATTTTATTGGAATTACATGAATTATATTTTACAAGTTTTGCTTTCTGCAAGCACAATTAGTGCACACTGAAAAATCAAAATAAACACTTACAAAATTAAAAAAATAGAAAAATATTATTTAGAATTTTTTAAATATTTGGTAAAGGAGTTACAAGAAATGTATTTCATGTAATTCCGTTACCAAGCATTTAAAAAATTTCACATAATATCCTTATATATTTTTTAATTGTTGTAAATGTTTATTTTGATTTCTCAGTATGTACTAATTGTGTTTCCAGAAAATAAAACTTGCAAAAAATAATTAATTTTATAATTCCAATAAAATTTCACAAATTTGCTCTGAACCGTAATTCCGTTACCAAATAATTGCCCGACAACGCTGATATTGAATCCGCGAACTCAAACGACTGCTAATGACAACATAATTTTAATTGTCTTAATTGCTCTATCTCGTATTATTTTTGTATCAGTCAATTCTTTCACGGGCAAAGTAATTCTGATGCTAGAGTGTTGAAATGTTTGACTGTCACCAGAACTTATGAACACATTTAGAAGTAAATAAACGCTTTTCTTGAAATGCATTATAAAAGCAATTTTTTTTTCAAAAATTCTGGTACGATTTCGAAAATTGAGAATATAAATTAAGTTGAAAGTATATTTCTCACCGCCTTTGAAAGAGTTAATTTCCAAAAACGTACAGCTGCGCTGTCATGATTTCAATTCTGAAAGTCAATTTTATAACACTAATAGCGACAACATCAACAACAAAAAATTGAACTATACATCTCTTTACGGTATCCTCTCAGGAAATGTTGGCAATTTAGCCGATTTTTTATTCAGAAATTTAGTACAATTTCCGAACAATATCCGTCAATTGCTATTCGAAAATTGTATTTGGTAGATTTTGTAATAAAATTGGCAACACTGTTTTCCCACCAAGAGCTTGAAGAGTGGACAAAATAGTTACTGGAAAGAAACCGCGCCTAATTAGATGTCCGTTTATGACAGTGGTAGTGACTACGCGGCCTTGAATTTGGCCACATAATAAAAAAATATATAAATATATACAGATATATATATTTTGTAAAATGTATCTATTTTTTTAAATCGATGGGTTTTTGTTTTAAATCCATTTTCAAATCTTCGAGGTTGTTTTTCAATCCTGATACACTAAAATAAATATAAGATTTGTATACATTTTTATTCCAATTAATAACCCAAATAGGGAAGTAGAATATAGCGTGTCTGGTCTATAGCTATTCATCTCGTCTTCAGGAACCTCCCCTATTAACTAATGGATCGTATCTACCATGTAGTTAATATTAAATCAATAACATTGTTTAAAATTAACATTCATGTATTAATAATTAATGTATCTGTTTTTTTAAATCGATGGGTTTTTTTAAATTCATTTTCAAATCTTCGAGGTTGTTTTTCAATCCTGATACACTAAAATAAATATAAGATTTGTATACATTTTTATTCCAATTAATAACTCAAATAGGGAAGTAGAATATAGCGTGTCTGGTCTATAGCTTTTCATCTCGCCATCAGGAACCTCCCCTGTTAACTAATGTATCGTATCTACCATGTAGTTAATATTAAATCAATAACATTGTTTAAAATTAACATTCATGTATTAATAATTAATGTATCTGTTTTTTTAAATCGATGGGTTTTTTTAAATTCATTTTCAAATCTTCGAGGTTGTTTTTCAATCCTGATACACTAAAATAAATATAAGATTTGTATACATTTTTATTCCAATTAATAACTCAAATAGGGAAGTAGAATATAGCGTGTCTGGTCTATAGCTTTTCATCTCGCCATCAGGAACCTCCCCTGTTGACTAATGTATCGTATCTACCATGTAGTTAATATTAAATCAATAACATTGTTTAAAATTAACATTCATGTATTAATAATTAATGTATCTGTTTTTTTAAATCGATGGGTTTTTTTAAATTCATTTTCAAATCTTCGAGGTTGTTTTTCAATCCTGATACACTAAAATAAATATAAGATTTGTATACATTTTTATTCCAATTAATAACTCAAATAGGGAAGTAGAATATAGCGTGTCTGGTCTATAGCTTTTCATCTCGCCATCAGGAACCTCCCCTGTTAACTAATGTATCGTATCTACCATGTAGTTAATATTAAATCAATAACATTGTTTAAAATTAACATTCATGTATTAATAATTAATGTATCTGTTTTTTTAAATCGATGGGTTTTTTAAATTCATTTTCAAATCTTCGAGGTTGTTTTTCAATCCTGATACACTAAAATAAATATAAGATTTGTATACATTTTTATTCCAATTAATAACTCAAATAGGGAAGTAGAATATAGCGTGTCTGGTCTATAGCTTTTCATCTCGCCATCAGGAACCTCCCCTGTTAACTAATGTATCGTATCTACCATGTAGTTAATATTAAATCAATAACATTGTTTAAAATTAACATTCATGTATTAATAATTAATGTATCTGTTTTTTTAAATCGATGGGTTTTTTTAAATTCATTTTCAAATCTTCGAGGTTGTTTTTCAATCCTGATACACTAAAATAAATATAAGATTTGTATACATTTTTATTCCAATTAATAACCCAAATAGGGAAGTAGAATATAGCGTGTCTGGTCTATAGCTATTCATCTCGTCTTCAGGAACCTCCCCTATTAACTAATGGATCGTATCTACCATGTAGTTAATATTAAATCAATAACATTGTTTAAAATTAACATTCATGTATTAATAATTAATGTATCTGTTTTTTTAAATCGATGGGTTTTTTTAAATTCATTTTCAAATCTTCGAGGTTGTTTTTCAATCCTGATACACTAAAATAAATATAAGATTTGTATACATTTTTATTCCAATTAATA
This sequence comes from Maratus michaelseni, assembly GCA_963931845.1. NCBI lineage: Eukaryota > Metazoa > Arthropoda > Arachnida > Araneae > Salticidae > Maratus > Maratus michaelseni. The sequence goes on along the minus strand of OZ007599.1, from coordinate 150,112,780 downwards.
ACTCAAATAGGGAAGTAGAATATAGCGTGTCTGGTCTATAGCTTTTCATCTCGCCATCAGGAACCTCCCCTGTTAACTAATGTATCGTATCTACCATGTAGTTAATATTAAATCAATAACATTGTTTCAAATTAACATTCATGTATTAATAATTAATGTATCTGTTTTTTTAAATCGATGGGTTTTTTTAAATTCATTTTCAAATCTTCGAGGTTGTTTTTCAATCCTGATACACTAAAATAAATATAAGATTTGTATACATTTTTATTCCAATTAATAACTCAAATAGGGAAGTAGAATATAGCGTGTCTGGTCTATAGCTTTTCATCTCGCCATCAGGAACCTCCCCTGTTAACTAATGTATCGTATCTACCATGTAGTTAATATTAAATCAATAACATTGTTTCAAATTAACATTCATGTATTAATAATTAATGTATCTGTTTTTTTAAATCGATGGGTTTTTTTAAATTCATTTTCAAATCTTCGAGGTTGTTTTTCAATCCTGATACACTAAAATAAATATAAGATTTGTATATATTTTTATTCCAATTAATAACCCAAATAGGGAAGTAGAATATAGCGTGTCTGGTCTATAGCTATTCATCTCGTCTTCAGGAACCTCCACTATTAACTAATGGATCGTATCTACCATGTAGTTAATATTAAATCAATAACATTGTTTAAAATTAACATTCATGTATTAATAATTAATGTATCTGTTTTTTTAAATCGATGGGTTTTTTTAAATTCATTTTCAAATCTTCGAGGTTGTTTTTCAATCCTGATACACTAAAATAAATATAAGATTTATATACATTTTTATTCCAATTAATAACTCAAATAGGGAAGTAGAATATAGCGTGTCTGGTCTATAGCTATTCATCTCGTCTTCAGGAACCTCCCCTGTTAACTAATGTATCGTATCTACCATGTAGTTAATATTAAATCAATAACATTGTTTAAAATTAAAATTCATGCATTAATAATTAGTATATAATAGCAGATTTTTTTTCATAATATATGGACATGTGATTGCAGAGAATTGAGTTCACTTCACTTCTCTACCAGATTTTATTTGTTGCAGAAATTTTAGTGAGCACCACTAATTTCTGGGATGCTACTTTGTATAGTCAGTGTACATAGTACAACATTCATGTATTAATAATTAGTATATAATAGCAGATTTTTTTAAATAATATATGGACATGTGATTGCAGAGAACTGAGTTCCCTTCACTTATCTACCGGATTTTATTTGTTACAGAAATTTTAGTGAGCACCACTAGTTTCTGGGATGCTACTTTGTATAGTCAGTGTACAACATTCATGTATTAATAATTAGTAGATAATAAATAGCAAATTTTTTTTATAATATATGGACATGTGATTGCAGAGAACTGAGTCCACTTCACACTTATCTACCAGATTTTATTTGCTGCAGAAATTTTAGTGAGCACCACTAGTTTCTGGGATGCTACTTTACATAGTCAGTGTACATAGTACAACATTCATGTATTAATAATTAGTAGATAATAAATAGCAATTTTTTTTTTATAATATATGGACATGTGATTGCAGAGAACTGAGTTCACTTCACTTCTCTACCAGATTTTATTTGTTGCAGAAATTTTAGTGAGCACCGCTAGTTTCTGGGATGCTACTTTGTATAGTCAGTGACTATTTTGTTGTTGATTAATAGCCACTGCGTGTTCCCAAGTAAAGTGTATCGACAGTGGGAAGCGCCGGCGTACGTACGGACACCGTTGAGAGGGAAACATTGTGTTGACCTTGTAATTTCTCGTTTCATTCATATCTTGCCGTATATGGCGCCCGCGGAACTGGCAATTTGGGTCAATATCCTCACTCGTTGTGTGTGTGTATTTAAGTGACATATTTTTCTACCAGACGCGCGCACACTCCACTACCGCCCGCGAATTGTCCTTTAATGACATCCTGCAAGAGGGGGGGAGAGGGCTTTTGTCTCCTACAAGACACCTAATCACTTCCGACCGATTTAGAGGGTGGAGTGGCATTGTCATAAATTTATGAGTTATGCAACCGTTAGGTAAAGGGATCCATGCAATGGACTTTTTTGGAATTAGGTGAAGAATGGGTGGCTTAGCTAGATTCCGGGACTCTCAAATTCGCTATAGAAAATGTCCGGATGCATCGGAAATGATTGAAATTATAGTTCGAAAAATTTTTATTATTAGCTAAGGTGTCCGTCGTTAATGGATCTTCGAGGCTAATAAATAATGTATGTCATTCTAAAGCAGCTTGTAACAAAATACAACGGAAATCGTTTAAGAAATTCGTGCTTAAGATTTTCCACCTAATATGTCATTCTTTATTGGCTCTAAATTTATTCTACCTTTTGCGAAAATTTCTTTTTTTTTTATATTTCTTGAAACTTTAACATTTTATTCAAATATTTTTGAACAGAAGCACGTTAGTTATGATTTGCAATTTTATGAAGACATATATAGCATGAGTAAGGAAGTATTACGTAAGCATAACACCTTTGATTTTACATTAATTTTTGACACGCCCTAACCTTTATTAGATAAAATAATAAAAATGTAAATCACGCCACCCGAAAGGGCATAAGAAGTTCTTTTAGTACTTCTAATTAGATAAAAATTTTAAGAAAAGTCCAGTCTTCTTACAATTTACCCTTTTGAACCGTTTGGCCAGAGGCGTATCTAGCCTTCCATTTAGAGGGGGGGGGGGAGAGCAGGGTCATATGTCTTACATTATCAGTTTTTATATCTTAGACACAAATTGACTATAATCTGACCTATACCCGAATTCATTTTCTTTTATAAGTGCATGAAATGCGCAGGTATATTCGTATATATGTAAAATTTGCATGTTTTATCCAGATACCAAGAAATCAGAGTTTCCCATTTTCTTATAAATTCAAAGATTCTTACAGAAAGTTTTCTCAATGTTCACATTTTCAGCCGATTTTCGAGGCTCGACAATCATGGAAATATCGTCCTGGGGGTAAAATCAAATACAATTCAAAATGTACCACATTTATAAGAAAATTAAAAACAATATTCAATTCTTTAGTGCTTAAACAACTAGTCGTTGGGGGCCACCGTAATACTTACCCATCATGGATATGCATAATATAAAATATTAAAATAAAAATGTGTAAACTACTTATAAAATGCATTGCAATTCAAATAAAATCGTGGATTGATGATGCCATAAACTTTAAAGGCTCGATTACTGAATTGCTTGAAAGAGGTTTTTCCTTATAACTCCAAAAATAATAATCCTATTAACTAGCGGTTTATTGCATCTGATTAAGCGTCAAATTTCCAATTAAAATATATATTTGAAGTGAAATTTGGATGAAATACAGGGTCATGAAAAATCGAAGAGTGTGGAAAATAGGATTACAAATATCTCGGCAACTAATTATCCGATCGACTTCATGCTTTATGCAAAATTTATGTTTTTTTATTGTCTTTTATATTTATTTCTTAAAATAAACAATTTCGAAAATTTTTATATACCTTTCATCAGAACGAATATTTCGAGAGTCCGAAAAAAATTGTTCCGGTTAATCGAGGTTATTGAAATGAAATAGGCTTCTTCCCATTATTACATACTAAGTACATACCAAATTGCAAGTCTCTATCTCAATTTTTTCGGGAGATAGAGCGTTTACAGACACACAGACACACACACAGACACACACACAGACACACACACAGACACACAGACGGACGGCAAATTTTTTTTTCTAAAAATATGTTTTTCGGAATCTCCAGTGTCTGAAACGTGTAAATCCGTCAAAAAAAATTTTTCGATTTTCAAAACGATTACAAGACTTACCCTATACTACGTATGATGGGTAAGTAATAATGAAAAATTCTGATACATTCATGAGGTTACTTTTAAATATATTTAAAAGTAACCTCATGAATGTATCAGAAAGAAACAACAAATTATAACACCTTGTTATAATATATTTATTTTAATTGCTAAAAAGCGTAAAATAAAAACATTATAAACAGTAAAATAAGTTTTATTAGAGTGTTGACATGTTTCGGCTTCATATAAAATAAGAAATAAAGTGCGTAATTTGAAAAAGTATGTGAAAAATTAAATGATAGCGTTTCAAATATAATAACTTCATAGGCCGTGCAATTATAGAATATTGTTATTTGTTTTGATAATGGCTCAGATGGAGCCGAAACATATGAACAGGCTAATGAAATTTATTTTACGCATTTTAACAATTAAAAGAAGTGTATCAGAAAGATTAGAAATTTTCAGCAGTAAAAGATTTAAAAAAAAAAAAACATTCAATACTTATTTATATAAAAAAAAAATGTACTGTTTTATAAAAATGTTTTCATGACCCCTATGACCTTGGATCCGCACCCACATATATTTTTCCTATTCGTACCATTTCTTACGAAAAGTAATATTTGTTTTATCTAATGACAGAAATTTACGATTAAAAAAGGCGAAGATTACTTAGATAAGAGGAGTTTCTTTTTTTTTTTTTACACCTATGCCAGTTATACATAAAATGCTAAAGCAACAGAAATTCATTTTGCCACTTATTCTTAACAATCAACTATGATACTTAGTTTTTATTTTCTGTATAAAGTGTAATTACTAGATTTGGTGTTGCACTCAGAAAAAGGAATTGATTAAAACTACAAAACATGTTTTGTTGGTTGTTTTAGCAAAATTCAAGTAAAATTGAACCATTTTATTTGAACCATGTTTTGTAGTTTTAATCAATTCTTTTTTCTGGGTGTGTCCTACGAACTTTCACATCATTTGATTATGCTGTTTCCCACTTGCAAGTTTTCAAGCCAGGCAAAAAAAAAAAAAAAACCAATAATTCAACAATAAATGTCAAATATGTTCCCAGGAATTAATAATAGATCAGAAAAAAAATGGGTTGCATGTTTTTAATAGAAAAAAAAAACTCGAGAAATAATTCTCCTAACAAAAGGGTTAATAAAACAACCTTACAAATTATTTGTCTTTAGACCATAGAATTGTGGAAGTTCACCTTATAATATGAAAGAAAACGATGAAGAAAGACGGATTGAGTAATTGTTTTCAAACTCAAACGTAAGATTTTTAATTATTTTTGCTTTTTTGTTTTACTTAATTTACCTTAAATCCTTCATCCTCTTTCTTCATCCTTATATAATATAAACAAAACTAGTGAAGAAAAAATAATTTCATAATTGCTTTCAAACACTCTATTGTTATGTTTAACGATTTTTACTAATTTATATTATTTTATTGAACTTACATTAGAGTTTTTTCTCCACCCGCTCTCTTTATCCTTATAATAAAAACCAAACTGGCGAAAAAAAAAAAAAAGACTTGGGTAATTGCTGTGTTGAATGCTTCTATATTTTTAAACGAAAATCATTCCAAACGAACCTAATGTTGGAGGCCCCACTGCCTACGATAGTGTACATCCTCGAATTTGTATGATTTTATAATTTTAAATTAAAATATCTACAAACGAACAAAGAGTTAGGGATCCGACTGACTTCGGCAGCGTACACCAGAAGTGCTGCACACTTTTTTTTTTTTTTTTTTTTTTTTTTTTTTAACGAACCTCGAATTTCTATGATTTTGCATTTTTAAACGAAAATATATATCAAACGAGCTAAAGAGCTCTATTATAGGTATAGCCGATTTAATTTCTAACATTTAGCTGTATTAAACTTTCAATTCTGACTAAAAGTTCCTGAAAAAACCTAAATAATACTTGAAAAATGGAATGAATCGACGTTCAGTAAGTTTTTTATATATTTTTTAATTTAAATTTAAATTAATTATTATTATTATTTTGATACAGTAAATATTAATATTCTTTAAACGAGAGATACCGGTGGGACCCGGAAGGTAAGGTGAAATTTTCGTGTTTTTCTTATTTTCGTAGCTCCGCGTGTGGCCCTATGATCGCGATTTCAAAATGCAAGAAAAACGGATTGCTTTGCGCTTCTTTTTGCGGAAAGGTGCGGTAAAGGCTGGGACATCGGCGGCGGTGCTCCATTTTTCGATGTTCATTATGGTTTTTAATTAATATCTCAGCCAATAATCAAAAAATGAAAAATCTGAATCTCAAATGCAAAAGGACCTGCCTTCGTCCACTCTCATCCAGATTTTTATGTGCGATAGATTTTTCTAGCCATCCCCACCGCCAACACACACACACACACATACAGGCAGACAAACAAACATCTTTTTATTACTATAGATTATTTTTACTATATTTTATATTATGTTATTTTCTTTACATTGAAATTTTTGTATCACCCTCTCCGTTTATCGTTATAATATAAACAAAGCTGGTGAAGAAACAGAAATTACGTAATCGTTTCCAAACATTTGCTTGTTGTTTTTAATTATTTTTACTTAGTGATTGACCGATACAAGTTATTTTAGGACGAAACCAAATTTCGGTCCTTTCTAGAGTTTCGGCCGAAACCGAAACCGAAAATGAAACTCTCTCAAATGAAATTTTAAGCTGATAATATATACACACGTGCTAAAATATTATTAATTAATTATGTATAAATACATATACCTATCTACAAAGAAGCATTTACTTATGCATAAGCGTGAATGGGGATGTGTTTGTTTTTAATAAAAGCAAAAATATTATTTAATTGTTTTTTTTTTTAATTTTATAACCGAAAATTTAAGGAATTTATTCATTATTAATTTTATAGTTATTCATGCAGTTAAATGTTTATGCGCAAACAGTTTCAAAATGCTTAATACTTAGCTTTTAACTTGATCGAAAAGTATTATTTAAAATATACTGCTTTAAGACAGTAATGACACATCCATTCTTAGAAGGGGAGGTGGGGGTGAACTATCTATTTTCAATTTACTTTTTCGTTTTTGGTTGCATAATTTTATTTATAAAATAACTTTTCCTTTCGGAACCGGTTCTGAAAGTGAAAGTAGCCTCATTAAAAAAAACTGCAATCAAAATCGAAAAAGTAAAAACTATCCCGGTTAGAGATCAGCCTCATCTATCCTGTGCAAAAAAAAAGAAAAAAAAAAAAAAATCATTTAAAAATATTAAAATGAAAGCAAGAAATTTAAAAAGAAAGCCTTGCATTTGACGAAGTGAAGTCGTGCAATCATTTTTTTAATTTAAAGGCAAGGGAAAGTTTTTTAATTAGCTTATTTTATCATATTGAAAAGCTTTTAAAATGTATAAAGTAAAAGTGTATAAATATGTCACTAAATTTACCTGTATAAATAAAGAAGTGTATTAACCCTTTAGCGGGCGGTGTCCACAAAAAAAAGACACCTAATTTTAATTCCAAAACTGACAAACGACACCAATAATATTTAATTAAATTTTTCCTTTTATAAACTACGGGAAAATAAGCAATTTTTTATTTTCTAATAAATTCTTTTGCAAATTCTGGTGTCTGTCGATAATTTCATCATTTTAAAAACAGACTTACTCCGCGCCGGAAAGGGTTAAGATTATTTTAAATGAACTCCGTTTTCACACGACTTGAATATTTCTATTTCCTGTGAATGTTCCAGGGACGATGCAGGTTTTTTTTCTTGGGGCCCATTTTGTGAAAAATAAAGGTTATTTTTGTGAAAAATAACATTTTGTAACGAAAGTTGAAATCCAGTTACTCAAATTCGAACGAAGCATTTATAAACAAAAAAAAAAAATTTAAAATCCTTTTGCTGACGTTTTCCTCTCTGGGAACTTGTTTGTTTACAAATTACACATTTTAAAACATCACAAAATAATAAATAAATAATAAATAGTAAGTTTTTATGGAATAGAATTTTGTGAAAGGGCCTATTTTAGTAAAAGTAATTTTGTGAAGGTACCTGTTTTATTATAAGTAATTTTGTGAAGGGGCTTGTTTTATTATAAGTAATTTTGTGAAGGACCCATTTTATCAAATTGATTTTTGTGAAGAGGTTCATTTTATTAAATAGATTTTTGTGAAGGGACTCTAAATTGGCCCCAAATTTTGCCTAGATCGACCCTTGTGTTCATAAAGTATTTTTGAAATGTGAGCTTAGGGTTAGACAAACAAATTGGAGCACCATTGAAGGTAAAAAAAAAAAAAAAAAAAAAAAAACAATGTTTTTGATTAACAACATATATATTCAATTTTTAAGATTTGTATTTCATGATAAAACATGATAAAACATGATTTTATGATAAATTTTATCCATGCTGCTTTAAGGCTCTTCATCAGTGAGATAAATTCCCCTCGCTAATATTCAACACATGGCCTTGGGATGCATTCTTATTTATAAAATATCTCCTCAGTAAATTAATATTTTTAACTTTTTTTTTCTCTGTACTCGTCTTGAAGAATGTCTCTTTTTTTCATAGCTATCAAAATATTTCTAAAATATATAATTAATTTTAAGCGAAGTATTAAAATCTTACTCAGTTTCGCTGAGATTTTAACACGTAAAATTATAAATTTAGTATATATTTTAGAAATAGTTTGACCACTAAGAAATAAAGAGACATCCTTTAAGAATAATACAGAGAAAAAATAAGTTAAAAATATTTATTTCCTTATTAGGTATTTAAAAAATACGAATGCGTCACACGCTTAACATTAGCGATGGGAATTTGAAATCTCACTGATGAAGAGCCTTAAGATGAATTCCTTATAAAAAGTTTTCATCGCGAAATTAATTCAAAATTTTCTTAAAAGGACCCGGTACCCTTTGAACTCTTTTTTTTTTCTTCTTTTTTCTCTAAAGGAAATAATTAATTTTGTAGGTAAAATTTAAAATTTTGAAAAAATTCAACGATTTTAAAATTTTTTTCTTCTTTTATATTATCTCATTATATTCTCATTATATTTCATTATATTTTTGTCTTATTATATTTCAATTTACAATAATGAAAACTGATTTTTTTTTAAAAATATTTATAAAAGACTACTCTATAACTTTAAGGATCGATTTTGCAATTAATTATTTAATTTTTGAGAAAAAAAAAATAAAACCCGTATCTATGAAAAAATGCTGGAAAAAACATGCATTTTGTTATTTTTTTTGCTTCTTCTCATTATATTTCAAAATCCATCCCTAATTTTATTAAGTCTTATCATACTGAATATATATATATATATAAAATAATCATAACATTTGAGAAATATTTGTTGAAGTTTTAGCATTTTAAATACAGCAATTTTTCAAAAAAGAGCAAACTGCGAAAAATCAATTTCAATATTTTATGCTTAGAAAAAAAATATTAAAAACTGTTCCATTTTCCTTACTGAACATCTTTGCTGTTTATATACCTCTAAGTTACAGATGTTACAATTGAATAGCTGAACATTTTATGGTATGAACATTTAGTGGGCGTGGCATTTAAAGGACTATAGCAAAATAAGAAATTGCTTTTACTACACTTGTAATTGTCAGATTGTTTAAAAACTTCGCTCAAATATATTAGAGGTGCCAAAGTTTATTTTTCAGCAAAAAATAAAACAATCGATATTTTCGTCGATTCGAGGAGTACGTAAGGAAAAGAGCTACTTTGTGACATATTTATGAATTTATTTTTGTTCCGAAACGCATTAAATTTGGCAAATGTTCTTATTCGGAAACTATGTAATAAAAATGCGTTTTCCATTTTTTGGTAAAGGCAGACTATCTTTCAGACATACTGTCAAAGTGGACATTTTAAACCCAATTCTCGAAGCAACGGCACGAGAAAGGAGAAAAACGTGTCGTCACGTGACAAGAATCGTTTATAACTGGATAAGTAGTCTATTTATATTTAAAAAAATGGTATACTCGTTTCGATTCCAAATTGCTTCCATTGTCAGGACTGCCAATTTTGTACCTTTGCGTTTAAAAATGAGTCAGAAAATGTGCCAGAAAGTTTCGCGTTGTTGAGCTGGTCATTTGAGAACTACTTTAAATGTAAAGAAAAATCTAAAAAAAAAAAAAAAAAAAATACAGATACCGCTCGCTTACACTCACCAGAGAATACAGACTTTCCGGCTGTCAAAATTATATTTTCTTTATTTATAAATATTTGTTAATGACTTTTCCCCCTGAATGTGCCTTTCTATGAGGGATATTTTTTCAAATAAAATGTTTTTGAATTTGAAAATAGTTTTATAAAAAATATAAAATTTAAACTTATTTAATTTTTGATATAACTACTTGCCCGATTTCATTACTTTTTTCACTGTTGTGCGCAGAAAAGGTTTCTTGTTAATTTGTCTTCAGGATTTATAAAAAATATTACTTACAAATTTATAATATTTTTAAAAGTAAAAAAAGAGGATTTTTTGAGAGTAATGTTTACATCGAGCGCTATATTTTAAAAGTTTTGAAACACGTGAAATTAAAATTTCTGAAGACAATTTATTAAAAACATAAAATGAAAACTCTACACCAAATTTCATGCCTAAATCTTGTAAGGAAGTTTAGATATATCGTTTTAAAAATGACAAATTAGGGGCCGTCCATAAATGATGTCACGCTTGGAGGGGGGGAGGGGGATTCATGAAATTGTGACAGTTTGTGACAAGGTGGTTGGAGGGGGTAAGAAGAAGTGTGACGTCACACATTTTGGTTAAAATAAAATCATTAAAATCAGCAGATTAAATTTTGAAGTTATTTTGAAATTACCAGAATTTGAGTGTATTTTTTAATCGGACTAAAACAACTTTCATGTGATTTGTTTTCACTTATATTCCTTTCTTAAAAAAAAAAAAATAAATATTTTATCACTAATTGTATTACTTTATTGTATATTAATTATGTTTTTGTCGTAAACCTTAATCTTATTTTACACAAAATAAATACACGAATAATTTTATTGTTATGCTCACAAATGTCATTAAAACTTATAGTTAAAGTTGAAAAATAAAATTTGAAACATGATCTATAACGTAGTGCTTTGTTTCTGAACTCCAAGTATATGTCTATGTAATACAGCGTGACATGTGACAAGGGGGGGGGGGGGGAGGGGGTATGGTGAAGTGTGACACTTCGTGACTAAGGGGGGAGGGGGATCAAAAATATTGAAAAAAAAGTGTGACATCATTTATGGACAGCCCCTTATGAAAAAATGCATTCTGAGATAAATGGACTTTAGTTATGGGCGGGACAGGAGGCATAGTAGAACACAAAAATTGTTATATCTGCTGAAGTAATCATCGTAGAAATACGCGGCTTGCTTTATTTAATTTATTTAACTTTGTAGTATTTTATTAGTTACAAATATATATATATATATATATATATATTAGAATTTTGACACTTAATACTGTGAAATTTGAGAGCAGAGCATTGAGCTTTTATATTAGTATAACGTTTGTACGTGTATGACGAATTACAGATACAAAATGCACACTTTCAAAAATTAAAATTATTTACTGGATGAAAATCACAAGGGATAAGAAAGTGTATAATATTTTTTATAAATTTTAAATATGGAATTTAGTTTAATTATGCAATGAACATTGTATGTTTTCAAGGTATCAACTATGAACAAATTCTAACTGAAAACTAACTTCATTACACTAATACATAATCAGAGGCCGAGTATAATAATAAAACTCTAACGGTATATTCAAGTGTTTTTATGCACGTTTTTAATTATACGATTAAGATTTTTTAAA